>APFE030974354.1:51332-68186 GCA_000404065.3 Pinus taeda | reverse complement strand
GCAAGTCATCTCAATCTTCTTCTTAATAATAAAATCCTTTTACAATATTTCTGTACTGGTGCAGTCTTATACCAGTACACAGGCTTCTACCTGCAGAGAGCTACAACCCTCTCTCGTTCACCAGTCTCTCCTGGAAGGGAGCTACAACCCCCATAGTCCTTGTACTAGCTAAGATACTAGTACGTAGGCGCCGGCCTACAATCGTCTCTCCTCTAGGTACCACGTTTCATACATTTTCAGACTCGATACTCCTGAAGCACAACACATAATCTGAAAGTCCACGTTTCATCCAATTTTCATATTGGACCCATTAATATCATTAAATCACATAATCAATCAATCTTCTGAATCACCCAAACACCAGATCAATACATATACAAGGATAATATATGTGTTAGCACCCATATCTAGTCCATCAGGTCACATAAATATGAGTCATTATGATCCTGATCCAATATTAGTTTTCATCCATCAATACTGAAGCTGCATACATACACGCTTACGCTAAAGCCAACCCGCGTACAGATCTATAAATATTCAAACATGACTTGCAGCGATTTAAAACATAAGTTATACCCAGATTAGATCATTACAAGCGTCAGTTTACAGATCTAGAATAAGCATAATCAAATATATAGAGATAGTTCATTTCAAACCATTTGATCCCGATCTATCCTTAGATCTTGTTCTCTATCAACCGGTGAGATCCCTCTTTAGCTCAGATCCAGATCTGCACCATAACCCAATCATAGTATTCCAGATCTAGCACTTTATCAGATATTCAATAATTCAGATGATGTTTTGCCAAATGATCTCCTTCCTCTTTTATAGTCTTAGGCCTTTCACAATACCACGGTCCAAAACCATAATAACACAATACCATGAACCAAATACTTGAGATCAACACTTTTGGATGCAATACCACGGACCAAAACCATAGGATCAAAAACTGTCGGACTAATACCATGAACCAACCATGAAAGTGCATGAACTTTTCTCCACATGAAATAAATTTTTCTCTGCATAAAAGTTCATGAAATTTTCTCTACATGAAATAAACTTTTCTCTGCATAAAATTCTATGAACTTTTCTCCACATGAAATCAAATTTTCTCTGCATAAAAGTCCGTGAACTTTTCTCCACATGAAATAAACTTTTCTCTGCATAAAATTCTGTGAACGTTTCTCCACATGAAATAAACGTTTCTCTGCATAAAAGTCCGTGAACTTTTCTCTACATGAAATAAACTTTTCTCTGCATAAAAGTCCATGAACTTTTCTCTACATGAAAGAAAATTTTATCTTCATGAAAGTGCGTGAACTTTGCTGCACTATAATTTATCATCTGAGATGAGTGGGTTGCCATCAAGTATAACATATGTATCATAATGGCAACATTGTCAACCCGGGAAAGTCTGATTATTTCAAAGGCAACTATGTACTATATGTACTCAATTTTAATAGCACTAAAAGCTGTAGTATAAATAAATCACACCCTGTTAAATCTTCACTCTGTGTTACAGCAACTATACTCTATTGCAGATATCTAACAAGAGATGAATAATTGATCAGAAAGAATAAATCTGCAAAAGAAAACAATGGCTATTCTATAACAAAGGATCAAGACCCTATCCCCAGAGTGGGAACCTTCAACACCTGCCTCTGTTTATGCAGTTCACCAATTCACTCTATAAACCTAATCACTAGTGAGACACTCATGAAATAGCATCAATCGATTAAGAGAGAACAAAGTTTTAGTAAAAGTAAAGTAACATTCAGAAACAATACTTGTTAACAAGGTATGAACAGAAATCACACTTAACACACGATAGAAAGATAATGGGTGAATCTTGTGATGAAGGTGGGCCTTGTCCTTCTCACAAGATTCCCTAGGAAGCAAGAACTAAGATGAGATACTCAGAACAAAACTCTATTCATTCATCAATATACCATATTACAGAAAAGATTCAGTCTTGTTCCTTCAATTACAACCTTGTGTTACAGCTTGTTCCTCCCCCTTCTAATGTAGATGTCTCCTCTTTATAGAGGAGACATCTATTACAAAAGATTTACATTATAGGTTCTAGCTCAACCCATTAAACCAAAAATAGGGAAATCGATTTCCCGTCAACAGAACGTTGTTACAATAATTTAGATTATGAACGTTACAACCAATGTAACAGCTTCCTTGGTGATCGATCAGGTTCCTCTGTTGTTTTCAAATCTGGTACGCAAATCTCAACTGTTCAGCTTCTAGATTTGCATGTTGTTCTTGCTGTTTCAGCTTCGAGATTGCCCTGTTGTTCCTATTGTTTCAGCAACTGCAAAAGATAGTCCTTCCAGCTTTAGATAGTTTCAGCAATGCGGTCTGCACATCATTCTTTAATTGTTCAGCAACTCAGTCAACTTCAAGGATCAATTATGAAGATAGCATGATTATATGTTAAATAATTGAACATATAGCAATGAGAAGAGTCACTGCATACCTTTAGAATGATTGAGTCAAAACACTAACAAGGACTTTCAAATATGGGTTGAAAAGGGTGATATTATAACAAAATATAAGGTCAAAGAGAGACAATATGGGGTCCTAACATCCCCCCAACTGAAAGAATTGCATGTCCCCATGCAACTTCTACTCTGAATCTGAGTTGGAATACTGGGATGAACAGTGCAAATTGCTTATGCAGTAATTATAGAAAGTGTTGTCAACCATGTCTCTGAACCCTTGGACACTTTGAACTTTTTTCCACGCTGCAAGCTCCTCCTTTTTGGTGAACGTGATTTGAGCTTTGTACTGATGTCCTGGCAGCCATAGAAGAGGGAAGTGAAAGTGATAACCCAACCATTTCTCAGCACACTGTCGAATACATTTAGCATAATTAGGTATTCGTGAGATTGTTGCCTAAAGATTGAGAGGGTTAAAGGGGTGGTACTCTCTTCTCTCCTTAGGACAGTGTTCCCAAAATAGATTATTTGCTTTTATGGCCAAAGTTCCCTTAGTATTGGCATAGTGTTGGCAGTCCTTCAGGAATGTTGCCTGTAGTTTTCTGATATGGGCAGTCATTCATGGCTCTCGTAGAATTCGTTGATGTTCAACGATAAAAACAGTGGCATTTTGTGGCTCAGCTCGGATCCAGAGAAGACAGTTCTCCTCATTGTGTGTTGCTGACATAAAAGCATTTTGCCAAGTAGCCTGATTAGCCAAGAAAGAAACGAAGGCTCTAATTTGAATATCACCAATGAGAGGAACTAAATTAAGCTTCATATCTTCAGGCATGGCCTCATTGTGAAGATATAGTTCACATAACAAGTTCTGCTCACTATTTGACGCTTCTGCAAAAGTCTCAATAAACTGCTGAGGTGTAGACACCTTGTGGGGTCGTCCATCTCCGATCACTTTCACTTGGAGGAACGCTAAGCGTTCTCTCAAAAACACAGAATAATGAAAAGATGGTTTTCTAGTGGCAAGTAATCTTTGAACCAGGTCAAAGATAAGAGACAATCTCGTTTTTAGCTTCTTGTTTTCCTTTTGTTGTGCACGAGACTATTCAAGGAATTCCCAATTTCTATATGCATGATTGAGCCATAGTGACTTATGTTGCTGAAATGCCTTTCCTTGTGAGAGATCATACTTTGTCTTCCATGTGTCCCTCAGTTCTTGAAAACTGGAGATTTGAGTGTAAACAATGCTTACACATCGAGGTTCAGTTTGGGTACAGGTAGTCTTAAAAGACTTTGATGCTGGTTTCTGATCTGTAACAATGAGGGTAGACTAGGGTGGTTTTATTTCTTCCTCAAAGTTCTTTGAAGGCCCTGCTGGTTCTTGTGTAATAGTAGGGTGCTCCTTTTTAACTATAACAGGAGGAGATACAGGACTGGATCCAGGCAACAGAATTTTGATTATCTTATAACCGGCTCTAGAATAGAGATCACCACATTCACTGCACATGTATTTATTGTGTTGATCCTTTTCTGTACTCTTTTCAGCTGCAGATGCTAAATGAGCTAACATGTACAGATTGACTTCCTTTTCATAAGCTTCCCTTGCCATTGTTAACTCATGCTTATAAGCCTCAATCTCAGATTTCAAAAACTCGTTTTCTTCCTGAAGGGAGGTTAAAGTAACCGGTCCTTCTGTAGCAGTTGTAGGTTCTAGTGGATGGGAGGATCATTGTTCGGTGGTAACTTCATCATCTGCATTCTCAACAGGTGGTTCTTGTGTATCACCTGTTAAGTGAGTGGCTGGTTCTTGTGTAACAACCACATCTAGGTTGTCTACCTTTTGTTTCTCAACAGGTGGTTCTTGTGTAACACCTGTTAAGTCAGTGGCTAGTTCTCGTGGAGCAGCCACATGCTGTACATCGTCTTGGGTGTCTATTTTTGATAAATCAACAGCTGGTTCTTGTGGAGCAGCTGCGTCCTTTGAAAAGAATGATGTCACAAAATCTTGAACACTTTGCGTTTCAGTACCCGAGGGTGAGGAAGGTAAGGGTTTAGGGCTTGGCAGAGTACAGGGTTTTAGGATGATAGGTGGGGAATTTGGGGTGATGGCCTCAGTCGCTGTAGAGGAAAAATAGT
Organism: Pinus taeda; assembly: GCA_000404065.3. Lineage (NCBI taxonomy): Eukaryota > Viridiplantae > Streptophyta > Pinopsida > Pinales > Pinaceae > Pinus > Pinus taeda. The sequence continues at coordinate 63,606 of APFE030974354.1, read as the reverse complement.
ATTTTTTCTCTTACGAGCACTTTTCCTCAGGGTAGGGGGATTATCAGTAATAGCAGCTTCCTCAATTGAAGCCCTCACTCTTCTCTTTATTGGGGGTGCAACTTTCTCTTTTATTTTCCTTTTGAGCTTAATAATGGGGGTATTATCATCGGAATTATCAGTGGGAATATGGACAATGGGAGTGGATAATTTAGTTTCATTAAGGGGTGGGGTCTGTTGCGGGTTTTCAGTGCTCGATTGGGGTGTTTCAGCTACTGGTTGCTGAATTTCAGCAACTTGCTGGGGGTTTTCTACTACCGGTTGAAGGATTTCAACAACTTGCTAGGGAGGGTTGTTAAGGGGAGGGGGATTGTGTAGGGCAAAGCCCCTATGAATTAGGAGCTGAACCAAGCGATGGTGCGTGAGGAAGAGGAGTGGGTGCCTTGCATTCACGGAATAGTGTGACATATTCTTTAGACAACCAAGAAGATAGTATGACATATTTATTAAACGACCATGTCTTAAATGATTCAATAACACAAAGTCATGCTGGTACACTACCTGATAACGTCCCTCACAGTTGAAGTAGTGCTTAACGAACTCTGCAACCTTCGGCCATGGCAGTGGTAGTGAACAGAGTGAAACACCCCTGCCTTTAGGTTCGACGCGCTCTCCTGGTAGAAGAAAATCTTGTTGTGCATTTAGAATGAGGTGTTTCCGACTGAACCAACGAGTACCATTGGTTGGTAACCCTGAAACCTGCGCTATATCCTCCTCCGTTACTGGAATTCGCACTCCCTGAACAGTAGAGTATCCTTCTTTCAAATTGCATGCGAATTCCAGAACTTGCTGAGAATCAAAATCCGGAAGCATTTGGAAATAGTCCACCCATCCTGCTTGTAGAAAGATTTGGTATGCTTCCTGGTAAAGTTCCAATAGAGCCGTTAAGCCAGGTTCATGTCTAACAGCATTTCCTCCCATAGTTACTAGTTCAATAAAATGTAGAGTACAAAGCCGAGTTGCTGCAGTCGAAAGAGAGTAGGATGTTGCAAATGAAGTTATGACACAATAAGATATAGATGGGGTGACAAGACACTGCTGTGAAAGAATAAGAAATGATGGTAGTCGGCGTATCATGTAATGATTGCAATATTTTGGTATTCCCCCCCCAACTGCGGCTAGAATGATAGGTTTGAATGTACGGTGATTTTGGAAATCATATCAATATCTTCTCATTAACTATAGTTTAATATTTGCACATAACATGCATACCTTCACTTTTTACATTTGGTTGTTGCACGGAAAATATAATCTCATCATTAATAGATCATCGATGGTCATGAAAAAGGGTTTATAAAAGTATGAGGGTATTTATACAAATGGTTTTCTATATTCACGAGAAGTAATAGTGAAGGAACACAATTATCAGGATGAATGGATGATTCCTTTAATGAAGAGTGATATGTATCCATCATTTTTGAGAGAAAGTAATGGTTCATTCTCGGGAAAAATGGGAAAATTGGTACTTCTTAGGAAAGATGGAGAATATTGATGTTTAAGCAACGGGAATAAAAAAATGGTCTTTCAGCAACGGGAAATGGTGTTTCAGCAATGGGAAAAATGGTGTTTTAGCAACGGGAAATGGTGTTTCAGCAACGCGAAAAATGGGAAAATGTTGCTGAAGGGTAGTGAGAGGGAATGGATTATGATTTGAAGTGAAATGGAAATGTTTCCCAAGCCGAATCTTGATCCTTCTTGTCTTGAAATTGTTCTTCTCAGCTAGCCTCCGAATCTAAGATCTGCAAAATAGTTAATTGTAACATGGAAACCCTTGACAGGGATTATTAGTTAAGAAATCTAATCTAAAGAAATAAATATATAAATAGAAAAACTAAGTGCAATGAGGGATAACAGACTCCCCCAAAAAGACATAATGTATATCTGTCATGCAAGTGGCTTTGAAATCCTCTTTAGAAATAGGTTGTTGATACAAACAGAGCCGATACCCATTCACTAACAATGGTGTTCTAGAATCATCAATTGTTAGGAGTCTAAATGTTCCATTTGGGAAAACAGTATCTACTTCATAAGGTCCTAGCCACCTTGTTCTTAATTTGCCTTGAAAATTTTCAAAACAGGAGTCATACAATAGATCCCAATTACCTTTTTGGAACTGCTTATGCTTAATTGTTTTATCATGCCACCTGGTTCTTTGTTGTTGTATCATAGTTGTTTGATGGATGGCATCCAACCTCTTTTCGTCCAATTCCTGAAGCTGCTGCAACCTAGCTGTCTGTGCGTCAGTCAAGTCAAGGTTAACAGTGAAAGCAGTCCTTAAGGTTTTAATTTCAAATCCCACAAGAAAAACAACACTTTTACCATAAACTAATTCATAAGGTGAAAAACCCGTGGTGTTCCTCCAAGTAGTTCTGTAAGCCCATAATGCTTCAGGCAACCTTTGAACCCAATCCCTTCTATTCTCCTTTACCGTTTTTGTTAAAATGGCTTCTATGACTTTATTCATACTTTCCACCTACCCATTGGCTTGCGGGTGATATGGCGTAGTCATTTTATGCTCAATGTGATATTTCTGAAGTGTATCTTTAAAGCCATGAGAGTTGAAGGGAGGTCCTCCATCTGTGACTAGTTCTCTAGGCAATCCAAACCTAACAAAGATTTCTTCAAATAGAAAGGTTAAAACAGATTCTTCATTAGCTCTAAGGAGTGCCTTAGCTTCCACCCATTTAGTCATATAATTTGTGCAAACCAGTATATAAACTCTTTGATTGGATGGAGGGTTGATGGGACCTATGAAATCTAGAGCCCATCTTTCAAAGGGTTCAATTATTACCTGAGGGTTCAATGGCATTTCATCCCTATGATTAGGCTGGCCCGTTCTCGGATAGCTATCGTAGGCCCTAACATACTTCTTTGCATCCTTGAGAAGTGAGGGCCAATAATAACCCATTCTAAGAACCTTATGTGTTGTTCTTTTATCAGCAAAATGCCCTCCACAAGGGCCATCATGACAAGCCTTCAATATATCATAAACTTCATCTTCTCTAATGCATCTCCGAATTTCCTGATCAAGTCCTATGTGAAAAAGACACCCACTTATCCAACTGTACTAAGCACTTTGTTGAATGATCTTTCTTTTTCTCTCTATGTGACAGGTGTGATGGTAGCTTCCCTATAACTAAATAATTGGCAATGTCTGCATACCAAGGAGAGTGAGCAGATACTGCAAAAAAATATTCATCAGGAAAGGAATCATCTACTTGAGTGTTCTCATCAGTTTTTATCCGAGAAAGGAAATCAGCAACTACATTTTCTTTACCTGGTCGATCTACAATTGTAATATCAAATTCTTGTAGTAATAATAGCCATCTGGTAACTCGAGCGTTTGTGACCGATTTATTCATTAAATACTTAATGGCTGAGTGATCAGTATGAACAAAAGTAGTGTAACCAATAATATAATGTCGAAACTTGTTAATAGCATAAATGACTGCTAAAAATTCCTTTTCGGTTGTGTAATTAAGTTCAGCATGGGTCATATTTTTACTAATAAAATAGATAGCATAAGGAAGATTGTTCTCTTCTTGGCCCAAGACAGCTCCAATTGCAGTATCTGAAGCATCAGAGGATATATGAAAGGGAAATGCCCAATTAGGTCCCCTTAAAATAGGAGTTGTAGACAACTGATGCTTAAGTTCATTAAATGCTTTTTGACAACCATCAGTCCACTTGAATTCAACATTTTTCATAAGTAACACAAACAAAGGAGAAGCTATTTTAGAAAAATCCTTGATAAATCTTCTATAATATCCAGCATGTCCTAAAAATCTTCTTACATCAGTTTGTGTTTTAGGGATAAGAAAAGTCTGAATTACCTACACCTTAGCTGGATCAACTTGAATTCCTAGGAATGAGATGAAGTGTCCCAATACAATTCCTTGATTCATCATCATATGGAATTTTTCAGTACTTAAGGCAAGATGGGCTTCTATACATTGTTTAAGTACTTTCTGAAGGTTTTGTAATGCATCTTTAAAAGTCACACCATAAGGAGTAAAGTCATCCATAAATATTTCTAAGGAGTCATTAAGCATATCAGAGAAAATTCCTATCACTGCTCTTTGAAATGTTGCTGGAGCATTACATAGCCCAAATGGAAGAACTCTATAGGCAAAACTTCCCTAGGGACTAGTAAAAGTGGTCTTGTCTTGGTCTTGGGGTGCAATCTTGATCTGGTTATATCCGCTAAAACCATCTAAAAAGGAAAAGAATCTCTTTCCTGACAAATTGTCTAACACCTGGTCAATAAATGGTAAGGGGAAATGATTTTTCTGAGTGGCTTTATTTAGAGCTCTATAATCCACACACACTCTCCATTTCCCGTTTTTCTTAGGTACAATCACTAATGGAGAAACCCATTCACTATCAGATATATGGTATATAAATCCCGCATTAAGCAATTTTTGAAGTTCTTCTTTAACAGTTTCCCATAAATTGGGATTCATTTGTCGTTGGGGTTGACAGATTGGGTGAGATCCCTCTTTGATATAAATATGATGAGTACATAATTGAGGAGAGATTCCCTTCATATCTGTGTAGTCCCATGCGAATGCTTCCTTATTCTCACGAAGTAACTTCATTAACTCTTGTGTTTCATTATCTCTTAGGTTAGGGTTTATATTCAATGTTTTGCCATGCTCGATTTCTATTGTTATACTCTTGGAGGAGATATCAGCTGATGTTTGAGATAAATTTTCAGTTTTAAGGTTTTGCTGTGATTCAGGTTCCAAGATTGCAGTCAACTGATCATGTGTTTCAGAGTTAATCGAAGAAGGTTCAGAAATAAAATTACTAATTAGTTCATCCTCAGTTGTATCTTTAAAAGTTAAGGCTTGTCCAACAGTCAAGATGGGTTGGGTATCATCATCCTCATAGTCTAACCATACAGAGTTATCATTGATAATCATAGGTGTAGCATGAGGGTAAAGAGTGAGCTGCCTGGTTTCACATCCATTAGAAATTGTCATTGAACCTGATGTACAGCTGATGAAGGCATCTGCTGTTGCCAGCCAAGGTCTCCTTAAAATCAATGGATGTCCCCCCAACTTTGTTTTAGTCTGTAATACAACAAAATCAGCTGGGTAGTTCCAAGATTCGACTGAAATTATCAGGTCTTCAATAACTCCTTTTGGTTTGATTGTGGAACGGTCAACTAGTTCTAGAATGGTTGGGGTTTCTCTAATTACATTCTTTAACTGTAATAACTGTGCAGTTTCAAGTGTCATAATGTTTATATCAGCACCTAAATCTACCAGAACTCTGGAAACAAAAGTTTTTCCAACTTGTACTGTAACTGTAGGATGACCAGGGTCACCATATTTCACAGGAGGGGTTTTTCCTGACATTAAAGCAGCTAGATCACCCATCACATGAATTGTGAGGGGATCTTTAGCTTTTCTTCCAGGTTTCTTAATGCAAATGTCTCTAAAACTTCTAGCATAAATTGGTACATCTCTAAGTGCTTGTAAGAGTTAAATTTTAACATACAGATTCTACAATTCTCCTAAAAGGTTAAAAGCAGGTGACTTAAGTGTCTTGGTAAGAGCCAGACGTTCAGGGAATGGCGGCTCTGCTGTTTCAACAGTTTTATTAGATGATGACTCAACTGTTCCAACATTCTTATTATATGACTTATCTTTTCCTGTCTCCTCTTTATCAGAGTCAGAAGAAGTAATGTCGTCAATAATAGGTTCGACTACTCTCCCAGATCGCAAATGAATATCATTACATTGCATAGAGAAAATAGGTTGGTTCTGAATATCAATGACCTGTAGAGCTTTATTATTATTAGGGTTGGGGTTCAGTTGCACAGATAGTTGGGGTATCATTGTCTGGTTATTTGGTGGAGCATTTGATGGCAGAGAGAGAGATTGCTGATACTGGGGGAATTTATTTGGAAATGGGATTTGCTGAGCTGTCCAGCTTGGGTTTCACTGATTAAAATAAGATTGTTGTAGAGCCCAGGGATTCCATATTGTAGGATCTAAAAAGGGAGGGTTTGGTTGCTGCATGGGTGGGAAGTTCATTTGGTTGAAGGGTGGGTATTACATTTGATTTAAGGGCGGGTAATTTGCTTGAAAAGGAGGATGACTATTCCAACAATTAAATTGCATATTGGAATTCGTACCTTGTCCTCGTGGTTGCCATTGCCTCCTCTGTGTCAGCAAGTAAACTGCTTCATCTTCTTCTTCAGTTGGTTACAATACTGCTTTTATTCTTGGTAAATAAGGGCATTGTTGAGTCTCATGGTCCTTCTCGCAAATAGTGCAAATTGGCACCTTGTCCAGTGGGCATTCCCTTAGAGGGTGTTTTTCTCTGCATTTAGAGCAGAAAATAGCCAGAGTAGCTTTTGCCTCTACTTGCTTCTTTTTAACCTGCAAGGTATAATTTGTGAAGCAAAAGAGCTTAACATTTTAGTTTTAAATTCTTCAAGTAAGTTACCTATTTCAGCTCGTTTTGCTCCTCCACTAGCTGATTTCTGGACTCTTGAGTATGTACTATCTCTGCTTTTTGGTCTGTTTATTGCTCCTCTTGAACATATCTTACAGAGGTTGACAATCTCATCATACGATTCCTTAAATATATCCCCTTTTCCAAGCATAGTCAACATGTCTAAATAGTCATCTCGTACCCCTTTCAATAGTATTGACTTAAGAATATCCTTACTCATATTAGGATGATCGGATTGCTGCAAATTATATTGTAATCTCTCCACGAAATTCTCCAGGTTTTCATCCTCCTTCTGAACCATCTTAAATAATTCCTCCTTCCTTTCTCTTGTTCGGCAATAATCTTGGTATTTGGCCAAGAACTTTTTTTTCATTTGATCCGATGTTGTGATCACATGTCTTCCCAGGCTCATGAACCATCTTAGTGCATTTCCTTTTAATGTTGCTGGAAATAACTTTAACTTTTGAGAATTAGTAACATAATCATAACTCCTACATAATATATCAAACTTAAATAGAAATTCATCAGGGTATTCAGATGATAAACCATGGAAATTAGGTAGGGCTGAGAGTGGAATGTTCTTCATAGGAGTTGCCCCTCTAGGAAGATCTTCAATAGGGAATTCCAAGGTGGAAAGGGAATTTTCTCCTCTTCCTTCTCTTCGTCCCCCACCAAAGGGTCCTTCATTGTTTCCTTCCATTGGTTGTTCCCCTGTTTCACTTGCTCGGCCTTCAACGCTTTTTGTTGGGCTCTCAATGTTCTGAATTGGTTCCTCAACTTCAATATCTTCTATTGGTTCCTCAATTTCAATATCTTCTATTGGTTCCTCAATATCTTTCACTGACTCCTCGATTTGTTCTACTGTCTCTTCGGCCCTTTTTGGTCCCAATACTTCCTCCATTTCCTAATCCGTCTGGAGAGAGTGCTAAGTCTGTGGCCTCCAAGAGCTTATCTTCTAAGATGTTTCAACTTTTGAAATAATGTCGTCAATGAAAGTTTTCCTTCCTCCTCTTCCTTTTCCCCTGCCGCCTGTAGGGTTATTTTTCTTGCGTCCTCTCATGCATCCTGTACATCTAAAATAAAATTATTAATGCTCTTAAAATCTTCGGCCGCCTTCCCCGGAAACGGCGCCAAAATGTTGGTCACTTTAATTGCTTATTAATTAAACAGTCGAGTGCCACATAAATTGTCAACCTGGGAAAGTTCGATTATTTCAAAGGAAACTACGTACTATATGTACTCAATTTTAATAGCACTAAAAGCTGTAGTATAAATAAATCACACCCTGTTAAATCTTCACTCTGTGTTACAACAAATATACTCTATTGCAGATATCTAACAAGAGATGAATAATTGATCAGAAATAATAAATCTGCAAAAGAAAACAATGGCTATTCTGTAACAAAGGATCAGGACCCTATCCCTAGAGTGGGAACTGTCAGCACCTGCCTTTGTTTATCTAGTTCACCAATTCACTCTGTAAACCTAATCACTAGTGAGACACTCATGAAATAGCATCAATCGATTAAGAGAGAAACCAAGTTTCAGTAAAAGTAAAATAACATCTAGAACCAGTACTTGTTAACAAGGTATGAACATAAATCACACTTAACACACGACAAAAAGATAATGGGTGAATCTTGTGATGAAGGTCGGCCCTGTCCTTCTCACAAGATTCCCCAGGAAGCAAGAACTAAGATGAGATACTCAGAACAAAACTCTATTCATTCATCAATATACCATATTACAGAAAATATTCAGTCTCGTTCCTTCAATTACAACCTTGTGTTACAGCTTGTTCCTCCCCCTTCTAATGTAGATGTCTCCTCTTTATAAAGGAGACATCTATTACAAAAGATTTACATTATAGATTCTAGTTCAACCCATTATACCAAAAATAGGGAAATCGGTTTCCCATCAATAGAATGTTGTTACAGTAATTTAGATTATGAACATTACAACCAATGTAACAGCTTCCTCAGTGATCGATCAAGTTCCTCTGTTGTTGTCAAATCTGGTACGCAAATCTCAACTGTTCAGCTTCGAGATTTGCGTGTTGTTCTTGCTGTTTCAGCTTCGAGATTCGCGTGTTGTTCGTGTTGTTTCAACAACTACAAAAGATAGTCCTGCCAGCTTTAGGCAGTTTCAGCAATGCAGTCTACACATCATTCTTTAATTGTTCAGCAACTCAGTCAACTTCAAAGATAATGAAGATAGCATGATTATATGTTAAATAATTAAACATCTAGCGATGAGAAGAGTCACTGCATACCTTTTAGAATGATTGAGTCAAAACACTAACAAGGACTTTCAAATATGGGTTGAAAAGGGTGATATTATAACAAAATATAAGGTCAAAAAGAGACAATATGGGGTCCTAATAGACACAAAAGCTTTCATGACACTCGCCCAAGGTGAAAATTGAAATCCAATGGGCCTTAGAATACCATAAGATCAATACAGACAATCCTTCCTTCCAGAGTAATAGGTAGCTTAGGAAGGATCCCTAAAGGTTCGCTGATGGTTATGTTAAAAGCCAAAAGGTTCTGTGTAACAAGCACAAGCTGAAGGGAACCCAAATCTTTCCAAGCAGATGAGGATAAAATAATGACATAAGCACCTTCATCTACATTTGTGCGTCATACATTCTTACCATATGCTTTCACAATGATTTGGAAAGGGGTGAAAGAGGGAAGACAAGGTCCTGCCAATCTACTACAATCAAAGGAAATAGCCTCATAACTTGAAGGGGCATCAATGGAAATAGGTGAAATACCTCCATGTGTAGAAGAATCTGAAGTAACAAGATTATCCTTAGTAGTATTAAGTTCACTATCTAAAGGGAGAGTGGGATTGATCGAATATGGAATCGATTCAACCACTTGATCAACCAATGGCTCATCAATCTAAGTGATATGTGTTTCACTCTCCAATGGAAAAGTGGGATTGACTGTACTTGGAATTAGATCAATAATTTTGATAACTAATGGTAAGTTGGGAGAAAATTTATGGAAACTAGTTGGAAGTTGTTTCTATGAAATAGTAAGTTTTTCCAAAAATTTTGAGGCTTTGTCCATAAGAGCGAAAAGTGACTATGATGAATCCCTTTGCATAACCTACAAGGAATCCTAACTTTACCCTTTTTCCTAGGAATCTCACAATCACTATTCGATGGACCAATAGTAAGTTGATAAGAATTTTCTAACCATAATTCTAAGACCTTAGGAATACCAGGACAATTGATAAGGAAGTGGGCACCCTTACAAAGCTTGCGAGGGTATATGGGTTTGTGATGCATGTTGGAATTTTCCTCAACATTACCAATAGTTACAACCATGGTTGGTTGGTTGAATTCTTTCTTATCTTGCTTCTTCTTCTTCTTCCCTTTTTTCTTTTTCTTAGTCACTTGGTTACTAGCATCAAGGTATTTACCGAGTGAAGAAGAAGAAAGAGATGATGACATGTTGGGTGAATAAGGTAAAGGGTCAACAAGAGGTTGGCGATGTTGAGATGGTGAATTTGGTTGAGGTGAAAAACTTGGTTGAGGTGGAATATTTTGTTGGGATTAAAGAAGTTGAAAACAACCACACTGATAAACCTATCGTGAATCTAGGAAGTGACAATGTAGTCATATAAGGAGGACCAACATTTGCAAATTCAAGAAAAGGAATAGGATTCCCGTTGAAAGGGGTTTCTTTATTAATAACTTCTGACATTGTTTCCATTAGATTCAAATTAGATAAATTTATTACCAATATTAACAATTCAAAATCACCATCCACACCTAAGGTCTGTAAAATTAAAAACAAACAAATAACATGAGCTAGAAAACCTAAGGAATCAAACCATGCAAAAAAACTTTTCACAACGAAATCACTAATTGGTGATGAAACACAACATCATAGAGATCAATGTGAAAAATTGGTTAAAGATAGAGTGGGTGGAACCATTTACGCTGACAACCTACTAAATGTACACAATCTGGTGCAAGTAATCTTCACTTATGCCATCTCGAGTGAATAATACCCTCCAAAAAGGTCTAAGTTAGTCTATTCAACGTTTGTTCCTGGTACACAAAAATACTTACCCTTTGTTGTCACCTTGGGTAATAGCCTTAAGATTATGGTCTCTAAGGTTACCACTTAAAACAATTTAACCTTGGGTGATAGTCGTAGATCAACCATACATGTAAGGGCAGAGTAACAAATATCAATCCCCTTGAATTTTCCTCAACATGTTTAATCTAAGGTTTACTTCGAAGTGACTCCTAAGTACCTTTTGACACCATTTTTAATACGTGTAGATCTCTACCATAACCAATGAAGTGGGTTCAATCAATCCACTCGGTCTGACATGATCTCTGTAGGTTTTAACCCCGTACAGAAATTACCTGCATATGAATTCTAAAACACAGAAAAAAACAATGCGAGATCATAACACATAAAACACATATACACAGAGATTTTCCCCTGGATGCCAAAACTGGGACTACCAGCTTGATTTTTCATTATTTTCCTTTCAATGTTACAATACGTATTTATATATGCCGAAGCATCCAATACCATGGACCAAAAACCATCGTGTCCAATACCATGGACCGAAAACCATCGCGTCCAATACCATGGACCGAAAACCATCGCATCTAATACCATGGATCGAAAACCATCATGTCCAATACCATGGACCGGAAACCATCGCGTCCAAAAAAACATGTGCGAAAATCATGCATAAAACCATTGGTGGGTCTGCCCAACCTAACATAGGGTCCAAAACCAAAAATTTTCGGGGCATGGCCCCGAACCCCATAAAGGGAGGTTGCAGGTGCCCTTCAAACCCCCTGTTAACTACGTGGAAAGAATATAACACAACCCAACATTCTCCCCCTTGTTGTTTTCTTTCAAGAGGGGGCCACAAGAGAGCTTAGTCATTTTCCCAACCCTGAAATGCCCATTGTCTCTCTACACCAAGAGAAATTCTCAGAGCTCACAAATTTTGTCAATGCATCTGCAATATTCTTCAAAGTTTTCACCTTTACCAGCAACACCTTTTTGTCTTCTATCATATCCCTCACAAAGTTATACTGAACATCAATGTGCTTCTCTTTGAATGATATGCGGGGTTCTTTGGCAATAAAACTGCACTTTGGCTGTCACAGTCTATCCTTATAGCTCCCTGTACTAACCCCATTCTTGAACACAATCTCTGCAACCAAATTGCTTCCTTGCTCACATGAGTGGCTGTCATGTATTCTACCTCTGTAGTTGATAGAGCCACTATAGATTGTTTCTTACTCATCCAACTGACTGCACCTCCAAATAGGTTAAACACATACCGACTTGTAGATCTTCTCTGATCAAAATCTCCAACACAGTCTGCATCAACAAAGCCACAAATATCCAACACTTTGTCCAATCCTGGTCTTCCTTGGTAGCACAAACCATAATCACTAGTGCCATGCAAATACCTAAAAACCCACTTCACTGTTGTCTAGTTCTCCTTCCCTGGTTTTGACATAAACCTGCTCAATACTCCCACTGCATGTGCAATGTCTGGTCTAGTACAGACCATCGCATATGTCAGGCTACCAATTGCACTTGCATATGGAACACAGGACATGTCCTCTTCCTCTTCTAGTGTCTTGGGACACTGTTCAGCAAATAACTTTACACCGACAGGAATAGGAACCTTCACCAGTTTACTATCCTGCATATTAAACCTCTGCAATATTGTCTCGACATACTTCCTCTGGTTTAACTAGAGCTTCCTC
>APFE030974354.1:18881-48813 GCA_000404065.3 Pinus taeda | reverse complement strand
TCTCTACACCAAGAGAACTTCTCAGAGCTCACAGATTTTTGTCAATGCATCTGCAGTATTCTTCAAAGTGTCCACCTTTACCAGCAACACGTTTTTGTCTTCTATCATATCCCTCACAAAGTGATACTGAACATCAATGTGCTTTGTCTTTGAATGATAAGCAGGGTTCTTTGCCAAGAAAATTGCACTTGGCTGTCACAGTCTATCCTTATAGCTCCCTGTACTAACCCCATACTTGAACACAATCTCTGCAACCAAACGCTTCTGCTGCATGATGTGGCTGCCATGTATTTGCCTCTGTAGTTGATAGTGCCACTACAGATTGTTTCTTACTCATCCAACTGACTGCACCTCCAAATAGGTTAAACACATACCCACTTGTAGATCTTCTCTGATCCAGATCTCCAGCGCAGTCTGCATCAACAAAGCCATGAATATCCAACACTCTGTCCAATCCTGGTCTTCCTTGGTAGCACAAACCATAATCACTAGTGCCACGCAAATACCTGAAACCCCGCTTCACTGCTGTCAAGTGCTCCTTCCCTGGTTTTGACATAAACCTGCTCAATACTCCCACTGCATGTGCAATGTCTGGTCAAGTACAGACCATTGCATACATCAAGCTACCGACTGAACTTGCATATGGAACATGGTACATGTCCTCTTCCTCTTCTTGTCTCTTGGGACATTGTTCACCAGATAACCTTACACCTACAGGAATAGGAACCTTCACTAGTTTACTATCCTGCATATAAACCTCTGCAATATTGTCTCAACATACTTCCTCTGGTTTAACTAGAGCTTCCTATTTGCCCGATCTCTTTTAATTTCCATGCCCAAAATATAGTTTGCAGCACCAAGATCTTTCATCTTGAATTTGGAGGACAATTCAGTCTTCAAATCCTGGATAATTTCTTTGTCATTTCCAACCAGCAACATATCATCCACATACAAGACCAGATAAATAACACGGTCACCAATTAATTTAAAATACACACACATTGATCTGCTTTGCTTCTGGTGAATCCAAGTCTCCGTATAAATGTATCACATTTCTGATACCACATCCTTCGTGACTGTTTTAAACCATACATAGACTTCTTTAACTTGCATACCAGTTATTTCTTACCCTTCACTGCAAAGCCTTTAGGTTGCTCTATGTAGATTTCCTCTTCTAGATCCCTGTGAAGAAATGTTTTCTTCACATCCATCTGTTCTATCTCAAAATCAAAAGCAGTAGCAACAGATAAAAGTAATCTAATAGAAGTTAACTTGGCAATAGGAGAAAATATATCACCAAAATCAATTCTCGGCACCTGGGAATAACCTTTTTCTACCAACCGAGATTTGTATTTCTCCACTATTGCTTCTGCATTTGTCTTCTTTTTGAACACCCATTTGCTGCCAATGGGTTTCCTTTCAGTTGGCAACTCCACCAAATCCCAAGCCTCATTTTTGTGCAAAGATGGCATTTCATCAACCATGGCCTCTTTCCAATGTTTTCCATCCTCTGAATCTACTGCTTCCTTCAAAGTTTTGGGATCATCGTCAGTAATAGATAAAGAAAAATTTGAACAGAAAGTAAATGGACTATACCTTTCAGGCTGCCTTCTTTCTCGAACTGATCTTCTCACAGCCAGAGTTTGTGGCTCTTCATCTTTTGATTCCTCCTTTGTTGTAGAGTCTGATTCTTCCTCCTTTAGCTCAAACTCTATCTTCTCAGGTTCCTTTCGTTGGACTTCATGTTTAATAACATCTTTCACCTCTCTGAACACCACATCTTAGCTGTACACAAACTTCTAAGTGACTAGGTTCCAAAGCTTATAACCCTTTAAACCATCCTTATACCCAATAAAGATGCACTTTTCAGATTTACTATCCAACTTGGTTCCTTTCTCCTTTGGAACATGTACATATGAATCACATCCAAACACCCTCAAATGTGAAGGAGAGGGTTTCTTACCAGTCCATGCCTCTTGTGGAGTCTTATCCTCCAACGCTGATGAAGGTGACCTATTGACCAGGTAACATGCAGTATCCACTGCCTCTGCGCAGAATTCCTGTCCTAACCTAGCACCACTGAGCATGCTTCTTTCCCTTTCCAAATGTCTTCTTCATTCTTTCTGCAACTCCATTTTTCTAAGGTGTATATGGAGTAGTCTTCTGCCATGATATACCACACTTGTTATAGAATTCTTCAAATTCCTTACTGCAAATCTCTCCACCATTATCTATCTTCAGCACCTTTATCTTCTTCTCTGTCTGGTTTTCCACTAGAGCCTTGAATTCTTTAAACCTGTCAAAGACTTCAGATTTCTTCTTAAGGAAATATATCCATGTATTCCTTGAGAAGTCATCTATAAATGATACATAGTACACATACTTACCCAATGATGGAACCTTCACAGGTACAAACACATCACTATGCACAAGCTTTAATATCTATTTCGCCTTCTTACTTCTAGAGGGGAAACTCACTCGATTCTGCTTCCCATATACACAATTTTCATAGAAATCAAAATCCAAAGAGTTATTACTGATACCTTCTACCATAGCTTTACCATGAAGTATCCGAAGGCCCTTTTCTCTAATATGTCCAAGCCTTTGATGCCATAGCATGGTCTTCTCTCCACAGACCACTAGATTTTCTGCTCCACTTTTAGGAACCACCGAACTATTGCACCCATCAATAACAGTGCTACCTTGCAGCTTGTACAGAGTTCCAATCCAAACTCCCTGCATCAATACCAGTGCTCCCCGAACCATCTTGTAGTTATCCTTCTCGAACACTATTTTTACACCTGCATCATCCAACTTCCTTAGAGAAATCAGATTTCTAGCCAATGCAGGAATATGTAGAACACCCAGAAGTGTTCTAATCCTTCCACCTTGCAACCTAAACTTTACTTTTCCACGACCAATGATTCTAGTCTTCCTGTCATCCCCCAAGAAGACATCACCACCATCATATTTCTCATACTCGCAGAACCACTCTCTATGGGGAGTGAAGTTAAAGGATGCACCTGAGTCAATCAACATTGCCTCATGATCTACATGTGTACTTGAAGAAGCCAAGTACACATCCCCACCTTCATCTGAGGTGGTTTTCGCCTTTGCAAAAGGAGCATCATCAGATCCCTTTCCTTTATCAGGAGCTTTAGATTTACAGTCCCTTTTGAAGTGCCCTTCCTTTTCGCATTTCCAGCACACCACCTTTACAATTTTCCTGGAGATTTAGATCTTCCTCTAGATTTATATCTCCCACTCGATGACTTATTTTTGTTTATGTTCTGGGACCATCCTTGTACAGACAAGGCATCACCATTATGGCTCTCCATATTTTTCCGTCTCATCTCCTTTGTTAGCTAGGTTGAGATTATTTCGTCAAACTGCAAGGCAGTTGCATTGCTACCTATTGCAATAACCAGACTATCCCACGAATCTGGTATAGAACACAAAAAATTGATGCACTTATCTTCATTTGAAATTTTAATATCAATAGATGCTACTGACTTACCACCGGATTAAATGCGTTCAGATGCTCTATCACTGAGTCTCCATCTTTCATCCTCAGGTTATACAACTTTTTCTGCAAGAATAGTTTATTCACTAGAGATTTAGATTGGTAAAAAGTCCCTCACTTGTCCCACAAAGCCTTTGCCATAGCTTCCCCTGATACATTCAACAATACTGAATCTGAGACACACAATTGTATTGTGCCTTTTACCTTCAGATCCAACTTTTTCCATTCTTCATTGGACACTCCCGTTGGTTTAGTACCTGAATCTACCATGATCCACTGATCATTATCCACCAACAGATCCTCCATATTGAGTTTCCACAACTCAAAACTCTGACCATTAAATTTCTCAGTCTCTATCTTTCCACTGCTCACCATCTTCTTTTACCACCAAAATCAATCTCGCAGATCTCGCATTGAACAGGGTCTACCACAGGCCTGAGTGAAACCCCTCAGCAACAAAGGCATCCCCTTGAAGCCAAAACAACTCCGATACCAAATGTAGGTTTTAACCCTGTACAGAAATTACCTGCATACAAATTCTAAAACACAAAAAATAAACAATGCAAGAGCATAACACATAAAACACATATACACAGATATTTTCGCCTAGATCCCAAAACCGGGACTACCATCTTGATTTTTCATTATGTTCCTTTCAATGTTATAATACATATTTATACATGTCGAAGCATCGAATACCATGGACCGAAAACCATCGCGCCCAAAAAAAAATGTTCAAAAATCATGCACAAAACCATAGGTGGGTCAACCCATCCTAACATTGCGTCCAAAACCAAAATTTTCTGGAACCCCTTGTGACACCAACCCTCCCCCCCACTACACAATTCCCCCCCGCCCCCCGCCCTCTAACACCCCTGTTAACTACGTGGTCTAGCCATGGAAATAATATAACACAACCCAACAATTCTAGCATCCAAAGACTGTGAGCAAATTTGGTACTTCTATCTTCTATGTTTCATGTTTATCTTTAAAGGAAACATTATATTTACGTTGAATTATTGTTCACTGCACTTTTCTTTCTATATATTGAAGAATAATCACTATAGATATCTGAAGATATTTTTATTTTCAATGCATTGAAGGATTTAGTGGTATTACATGCGTGTATGTGCTGAACATTAATTTGATTAACTATTTGATCAAATTAATATTTTAAATTGTGATTATTAATATTATATCTTGGAAATATTTATTTTTATTATTATAGCATTATCTTTGTATCACATATGCATTATAGTACTTGGTAAAATATATTATAAGTTAGATATTAGATTAGTTAATCTTAGTTCTTTTTTAATCATGTAATCAATCCACTTTCACCCATATATTTTATATTTCCACTTAAGCATTTTATTTAGGGTAACTGGACCCATATAAACCAATCGGAACCACCATTTTCAATGGAAAAGGGTTTAACTTGGGACTCTGACCGGGTGGTATCCCAAATGTTGATGAGGTCATTTTTGGCCATTAACAGTTATTGAGTTAGAAGGAAGGCCATATGACTGAATAGAAAAAATATCAGAAAGAAAAATTACTAGTCATTCTAAGAGTCAGTCATCGCGATTAGCTTCTCCACCAACTTCTAGATCTTCATCTTATTCCCCTCCACCTAGATTTGAAGTTGTTGAGCCTTCCAATGCATCTCTTAGTACCATTCATAGATCTTCTAGTGATCCTTTTGTATTCATATCTATACCTCTTGAGCCCCTTGTTTCTCGAGAGATCCAAACTATCATACAAAATCTTGAAGGATTTTATATTTATGGTGAATAGTTAGAAGATCCAGAAGTTTCAGAGGGAAGTGTAAATTCTTCATTTAACTGTTCATGAATACTATCAAGAGCTCAAAGTGAAAATTAGGAGTTAGACAATTCAAATTTCGTGTAGACACTCATCGCAGAAAGAAACATATTTCATCCACTTGTTCATATGCAAGTGAGAATAACTCTTCTACTTCTCCTCCACCTACACCTACTCTTCCCTCAGTCGCACAAAGAAGATAGGATTCCCCATCTTCTACTCCATCCACTATTTCTATCTCTATTTAACTGACAATCATTATTGTTGCCACTAATTTTGCAGGAGCATCATTATCTGTTGTCACTTCCTATTTTGTTGCTACTAGTACTACCACATTTGGTTCTACCGCTACTACCAAAATGGAAAATAGACCATCAACAAATACAGGAGATATAAATATTAACCCCCCTCGACATCCTCTTCCTAAACATCCATAGAGATGGTTACCTAAAGAGAATCCTAATGATGGCCTTCCAACAAAAGAGCACATTCATAATTTCATGTTAGTTATCAATCTCAACTGTGTTTCTGAAGAAGATGCTATATGTAGTCATTTTCCTTATATGTTTGAAGGTGCAACTAGATCATGGTACTTCTCTTTGCCTGCAAATTCAATTGATAACCGGGATACTTTTGAATAATTATTCCTTAAAATATTTGGAGATGACAAAACCCCCACTTCTTTGATAAATTATTTATCTAATATTAAAATTGGATGTAATGAAAATATCAAATATTTTAACTCCATATTTAATGAAAAAATTAAATAAGATCCCACATACTGTTAAGCCAGGAAACGAGGTATGTGTTGATTGGTATATCAGTGCTCTTCCTTCTTCAACAACCATGTTCATAGATAGAGCATAAAACCTAACACTTTTAGAGAATATGAAGGAAGATTTTGCAGTTGAAAAGAGAATGCTTGCACTTGAAACTAAATCTCCCGCTGAAGAAAAGAAGCCTGCTAAGAAAGTCACATTCAAGGATGAACCAAAGAACAAAATAACTAAGGATCCATTTGATATGGAAGGATTGCAAATATTTCTCAAAATGTTGTCTAATGAGGTGGTTGATTTGAAGAAACAAGTAGTTGAATGTTCCTCTTATAAAATATCTTTTAGACACTTCAATCGATTGAAGAAGACGCAGACGAAGTAGAAGTATATGAGATTAATGGTCTTTGGGCCTATATTCTTCCTACATTTGATAATAAGAGGAAGAAGCTTTTACTGTCACAACCAGAAGTAAGAGTTCTATAAGTACACCTTCCACAATTCAAGAAGTTTTGAATGAATCCCCTTTAGAAAAAAGGTATGCCTAAGAAAACTTCTAGTCAAACTACTAGTCCTTCATCTAGTACTCCTAAATCTACTTCTTCTAATCCTTCCTCATCTAAAACCTTGATAGTGTATGATAATATTGAATACAATATTGTTGAAGATATGAAGGATACTAGGAAAAATATATCTCTCTATGAAGTTAGTAAGCTTAAACAACAACATAAATTGTTATTGAATTCTTTAAATGCAACTCCAAAATCTCCTTTGCCAGCAACTGTTATTACAACTAAAGCTTCTAAGAGAAAAACTAACTATAAACCCCCTTCTTCATCTTCAGATAAAATGAGTAAAAAACATTCCATTCTCATTAGTGATAGATAAAATTCTCATACACCACCCTTTCTCTTAACTTTCTAAATATTGAATAAAAATGTTCAGAACTGCTTGGTTGATTCTGGTGCTTCATCAAATATTATGTCTTATTCAGTATGTTAAAACTAAATGTGAAGCCAAATAAGTCTTCTACTCAGATAGCCCAATTAGATAGAACAAAAGTTAAGGGTTTGGGTGAGATGAATGAAGTATTAATTAGAATTTCATCCAATCCTAAAGGATTGCAAATCATCAATATTCTAGTTGTTGATATCCCTAAAGTCTATGGTATGATACTTAGTAGAGACTGGTATGAGAAATTGAATGGATACTTTTATACTTTGGTCTCACATTTGGTTAACATATAATGGTAAACAAAAAAAAATAAGAATTGATAGGGAAAATCACATGAAGTACACAGTAACTGATTTGGAAGAAGAAAACAAACCAATTCCTTTCAAAAATAATATTTTAGGGAATTATTCTACTGAATCTTTCTTAAGATATTTCCCTACCCAAATATATTCTCATCCTTCATAATTTGTTTCATCACAAATTGAACTTTTTTCATAAACATATACATCCAGATGTGTAGATATTGTAGAATTTCCTGTAAATGATTTTGTAGATAATCATATAGATAGTTTTTTTTGGACTCTTATCAAAGTCCAATGATGGTGCAAGTGCAAGTTGTGTTTTGGTCATACCAAAAAATGAAAATACCATGCCTACCTGTAGGTTAGAATTTGATTGTACAAATAATGTTGTTGAATATGAAGAACTTGTGCAGGTTTACAAAAAGAAATAATTTTAAATGTCATATGCTTAAAGGTATTTGGTCATTGAGAAATAGTTATCAAATAGGTAGAAACACCATACATCATGCTTATAATCATCTGAAGCACTATCAATCATTGGTTCAGGACTTGACATCTCATTTTATTTCATCTAACATTAACCATATACCTATATTGCATAATTCAGGCATTGATTTTTTGGACAACATTGCTTCTAAATTGATTCCACCTGAGGACTTTAGCCTTGACCATTTTTCTATTGAATTTATTTTTCGTCCATCAATCCTCGATAACATCATTAATTGTTGAGTATAAATGATGATTCAAACATCATTAGCTTTCTTACATCATAAGGGACTTATAATGATAAAATCATTGATGAAGACTCGCATGACAGAGAGTTTTATCAATCCTTTAAGGAAAACAAGACTAAGAATGCATTATCTAAATTTGTTGTTAAACTAGAAGATATTTATGACCTTAAAGATAGATTTTAGCATTCAACTGATTGCAAGATTCAAAGCTCATCGTTAAGTTTTGAAGTTATTAATCTGGGCATTGAAGAGAAACCTTAGAACATCAATTTAGGTCTTGGTTTGTCCCTTGATGAAGGACTTGGATTCATCGATCTACCTAGAAGGTACAAAAATGTGTTTTCTTGGAGTTAAAAAGATCTTAAAATGTAGTAAACTCAATTATACAACATACAATTCCAATGCCATGAGATTTAAAGCCAATACAACAAAGTCTTAGAAAGATACATCCTAATCATGAGCCACAAATAAAATTTGACCTAAATAAATTACTAAGGGCCAAGATTATTTTTCCTGTGAGACATTCTAAATGGGTCTCGAACCTAGTTACTATAAGGAAGAAAAATGGTGACATTAGGATATGTATCGATTTTAGGAATTTGAATAAGGATTCTGAAAAGGATAACTTTCCACTACCACCAATGGAATTGATTTTACAATCAGTTGCTTGTTCAGAAATAATGTATTTTTTGGAAGGTTTTTAAGGCTATAATCAGATCCTTGTTCACCCTAGTGACAGGTTGAAGACAACTTTTAGAATCAAATGCAGAACTTACTCATATCAGAAAATGCCATTTGGTTTGATCAATGCAGGTGTGATGTTCCAGAGAGCCATGAACATCGCATTCAAAGTTATCATAGATAAATTAATGACAATATACCTCTATGACATCACTATATATTCTAAAAAACTAGGTAATCATCTACATGACTTAAAACATATCTTTGAACATTGTAGGGAGTATGTCATCTCTTTAAATCCGAAGAAATATTTCTTTTCTTTAAATGAAGGGAAAACATTATGATATGATGTTTTAAAAGCCTAGAATTACGATTGATCTTGATAGGGTCAAGGTTATTTTTAGAAGTGGCCCTTCCCCATAATAATAAATCCATGCAATCTTTTCTTGGCCAAGTTAATTTTGTAAAGCAATTAATTCTAGGTTTCTCACTAATATTTTCATGTTTGCAAAATATGATAAAAAATAATGCAACATTTAAATGGGGGCCAATTGAGAAAAATTCCTTTGAATTAATTAAACAAGCAATCATATAAGCTCCATCCTTGTCTTCTCCTGATTACACTAAAGAATTCATTTATTTACTTTTGCTTATGACAAGTTAGTATGAAACAGTGTTAACGCAAAAGAATGATGAAGGAATAGAAGCACCAAGAGCGTTTAACAATTTAGGATTACAAGGAGCAGAGCTAAATTATTTTGAAGTCGAGAATAAGGAATTTGCAATTTTCATGTCTGTTAAACATTCCATACCCTTTCTGTTAATATCTCATACTAAGGTAATTGTCCTTTATTTAGCAGTGAGGAATTTACTAATACTTGGAATTAAATCCTATTAAGATTGTGCAGGACAAGGTTTATGTAAACTGGTTACTGGTTCAAATCGATATTTATTTGAAAATGTCTTAGATGAACAAGAAGGTGTACAATAGATATGTGTTATGACCTCTAATTCACAATAATGTTAATTTTTTTTTTACTCATGGTCATGCCCATCCAGATATAGAACCTAAACAAAAGAGATGCCTACGACTAAAGGAAAATCAATCCCAGCTTGTAAATTTATTGTTTTTATGAAAAATTATGATTTTATTGCTTAGATGTTTAGAAAAAGCTAAATATGAAAAAGTTTTCCAGGAAATGCATGATAGACCTACCAGAGGACAATATGGAGGAAACACTACAACACATAAATTTCTTCACGCGTGTTATTATTGGCCAACCTTGTTTAAATATGCTCATTTCTATGTTACAAAATGAAAGGTTTTTCAAAACATTTCAAGATGAGATAAAGCAGTAGCCTTGTCATTACAACTGGTCCGTATTGAAAAACCATTTAAAAAATAGGGATTGGATGTAATTGGTGAGGTAGTTCATCATTCTTCTAAGTAACACTGATATATTTTAACCACAATGTATTATTTCACTAAATGGGTGGAGGGAATTCCCTTGAAATTGGTCAATTCTGAGAACGTTATCAATATCCTTGATCAACATATTATTACTAGATTTGGTCTCCTAAACTCATTGATGTTTGTTAATGCTTCTTCTTTTTCTCGAAATAATTTAATTAAATTTTCTCTTAAAAGATGTTTTAAAATAAAATACTTTGATAGCTATTACTCTCGGGTAATGGATTAGCAGAATCCAGAAATAAAAATCTCTTGAGAAATATTAAAACCATAGACAATAACTAGAAACATTGGCATAAGGCTTTAATCTACACTTTATGGGTTGATCGAATAACATTCAAAGCATCCTTAGGAACATCTCCATACCTCCTAGTATATGGGAAATAAGTTGTCCTTTTGCCTAATGTTGCTTTACCTTCCTTAGCTTTAATTTAGTCTATTGATGAACAACCATGCTCTGCATTGCAAAAAGACTATCATAGATTTTTAAACTTGATGAAGAAATAGAAAAGGATATTCAAACTTATGATAAACATCAAAAAATTATTAAAAATTGGTTCAATAATAATTGGGTAGGAAATAAAGATTTCTATGTTGGTCATCTAGTTTTGAAATGAGATAAATCCCACAAAGACAAAGGAAAACATTAAAAACTTCAGAAACTATGGTTAGGCCCATTTAAAATTGTTAATAAAATAGGTCCATCTACTTTTATTCTTCAAAATATTGAAGGAATGAAAGAGAATATCCTTGTAAATAGACTTATCCTTCAAAAAGTATTTTTCTTGAAGTCTTAATGACCTTTCTATAAATATGTAAAAAAAGGTTTGTTTTTGGATAAAACTAGCATCTTTCAGGATTGTTTTATCATTTTTGGTTTGTATTTTGATTATAATTTTAACTTATTGTTTAACTTTTTTCAGGATTTTCTTTGCTTTGCTTATATTTCTAGTTGCATGCTTCTCATTTTTGGCATGATTATTAGGTAATCAATTATACTCTATTATTTTTACTCAAAGTCTTATCTTCAAGGAACATTTTAATAAAGATGATGTTATTTTGTTGATTTTCAAATTTCCGAATGAGTGAAATTCCCTGTCATCATTCATTGTTTTTAGATCTTGCTGACATTATTTTATGAACTATTTTAACCTTGGTTCTATGAAACATTTACCAACAATTACCTTAAGGAAATCATCTATTAGGAAGCAAGGCTAATCAAGCAAAGAATAGTTACCTGAAACTTGTTATGCCATCCTTTCTCTTATGGAGTTGATCTACCACCCCATCTATTAAGTAATATCTATGAGATTAACAATAATCATAACTTTAACTTTTGAAAAACAAAATACTTAATTGAAGGATAGGAGGTCTCATCATGGGTCAGTCTACCATGATCATATGCCCTAACATAGTGACATTACCACTATTGGTCACCAAGCCAAGGTAATGAATTTTAGCCATAGACTGGAATACAAGAGGTCTCATCACAAGCTAGCTTGTTCACTTTGTTAGTTCTCGTGAATGGCACTATCATCAACTAGTCACCAAGTTAAGACAATGGTCTCCATTTCCCATTTAAATAAACGTTAAAATGGTATTTTATAACTACGTATTTATTTATAATAGATGGGACATAGGAATCTGAAAATGGTTAAAAGACATCCCTGTCAAGATTATGGAAACCTGCTAGCAGCAATGGCTCTGACTATGGTATAAAAGTTACTTTAATATTAAGATTTATTTGGTTACTTTGATCTCAAAACTAAGCTCCAACAAATCTTACTGTTGCATATACACATTTTGCTAAACGATATAATGTATTTATGGGGTAATATGTTTATAAATTCATGGATAATGATGGATATGATTTTTGTTTTATATGTTAACTATACGTATCAGGAGCAAAGTAGATAGGAAACTTGAATTTTAGCATTTTATATCATCTAATCATTATTTATTCATTTTTATAGATCGTACCGAGTCATAACAGAGATAGTTGTTTTTCCTAGTGTGTCACTAATTATTGTGGCACGCAAAACCCCACCACTTTAAACTTAATCATAATAATAGTGGGGACCCTTATTTTTAATTTTTTTTATTTTAGTATACTAATAATACATATTTTTCCTTTAATATTTTTTATTAAGTAAAACAAATAAATAAAGTTCTTTTAAAGAACTTAAGAACCATTGTAGTCAAGACTTTATTGATTTTAGGCTTTTAGGCTTGCTTTTATGTATTAATATATGTTCTTTAAAAAGGCAGTACACTTGTCGCTTTACCATTCAACATGTATCTCGATGCATAGACCTTGGCTATGGTGCCTTAAGGACTTCTTCACCAATAATCAGTGATGTCATGAGGTCTCAACTTCATAAGATTGCAACATGGCCAAAACTTCTCCCATACACAGATATGATACGTTGTGTAGTCGAAGAGGTCGATATCATTGAAAGATTATTTTTTACTCGCAGAGGCATCATAATTGGGTCTTTCAAGTCTGAAATCCTTCGTGGTATGTATCATTTTCCCAAGCTTCAATTTGTATATAATGCTTAATTTGTGGAAAACATTGTAAAGAAGGAATGTGAGGGAAACATAGATAACTTACCTTAAATTATTATAGGGTGGATGTGTAACTCTAATAATTTTAAGGAAGTGTCTTCAGGAAAATATTCAATTGCTTCCCTTGCATCACCCTTTTCCTACATTGCATTTATTCTCTACCATTTATATGCCAAACAAAATGTTTCACAATCCTTGAGTGATTGGGTCTTGGTTATTGAGGAAGCCTCTCATGGCTATGTCTTTGACTGGTCTCAAATTGTTAGGTCCCTATACACTAGTGTAACCCCTTTTTGTTATTAGTACAACCCCTTTATTATATTGTTGTGCCCATGTAGTCCCCATATTGTAATTATTGTACCCCATTGAAGCCCACTATTGTTATTATTGTGCCCTTAAATTATTATTGTTATGTCGGCTCTGAATATTATGACCCCTTAGACTCCTATATATTGAAAGGAGGTCTTGTCATTTGTATCATTGAAGAATTGTTCATTTGTGTAATGTAAAGGAGGTTGCCCCCTTGAAGAGGCTGATTTCTAAGGCGTTCATCTATCTTTTCTATCTTTTTGTGAGTTCGTTTCATAACATTTGGTATCAGAGCTTTGTATTCTATGGTTTTGTTGCTCCAAACAAGCCATCATGTCATTTTTGCCATAACTTTTTTCTGCAATGTTTTATAAGATAAAAAAAAAACCCATTTGATTTGAAATTGTTTTGAACTTAGGGTCTGAATTTTAGAAATTTTCTCACTATATGTTTAGAGATATTATCTGAGGAAATTAGGGTTTTTGCAGACTCCCGAATTAAATTCCAAATAGGTGACTTGGGGAAAATGGGAATAACTTGTGTTCTGAGCATCAGATTGAAATTTTGTGAAAAGTTACAAAAAGAGGATGAAATTTAGATTTCTATATACATTTTTTAGATCTAAAGGACAATACAGTGACAAGTGGCACATCATACAAGTTAGCTCTTCTAAAAAGGTATATAATCAGGTCATCTTGGGAGATTGTGCATAACTCTTTCTTGGAGAATCCAATTTCGATCAAACTGGCGTCATTGGAAAGAGGACGCAGAAGGCTACTGCATATCGTGATTTCATAACTGGAAGATTCAAAATTACAGAGCTACAACTATTTTGACATCTAGGTCCTAAAATGAAGAAAAGGCGATATGAGGAAGTTTGATGGCAAGGATCTAGTAAATTGGATACTATGGATGGAGCAATATTTTGATCTACATGAGGTGCAACTGTTACAAAAGGTACGTATTGCATCTTCATATTTAGAACTAGATCAATTTTTATGGTATAAAGGGCTTTGTTCTCATAAACCACTTGTTACCTGGTCAATTTTCACGGAGGAAATGATAACACTTTATGAGGATACAAAGAGAAGCACCTTCTTTAGCCAATTGATAAAGATAAAAAAAAAGTGTTCAATGGAAGAGCACATTGAGGACTTTCAAAAATTGAATGTAAGGGAAAATGATATTCCAGAGAAGAAAAGGATTGATGTCTCCATAGGGATTTTAAAGGATAACATTGAACATGAGGTTCGTCTTTGGGAACTTGATTCTTTGGAGAAGGCATTTAGTCTGGAAAGAAAAGTGAAAAGCAAAATTATGGCAACAAGGAAGTCTACCCCTCACAACTATAAAGATGGAAGTGTTGTTTCTCCTATCTTTCCACAACCTACAAGGTTGACACCACAACAATTGGAAGAAAAAAGAGCAAAAGGACTTTGTTACAATTGTGATAACAAAATACATTAAGTCATAAGTGTGCTGAGAAGAAATTTATTTTACATTGATTGTAAGAAGGAGGAAGAAAGGATAGAAAAATCACGAGAAGAGGTATACACGGACCAACCCAGAGAAAGAATAATTGAATCCGACATATCTTATAAAGCATTGGCAAGAATTACCACTCCTCAAACTCTCAAGATAGAAGGACATATCAAGAAGAAAAAGGTTCAAAAAGTGAAATATCACATCAAGAAAGAAGAAATGAAACTGACCATATCTTGTAATTCATTGGCCGGAATTATCACTCCTCAAACTATCAATATAGAATGGCATATCGAGAAGAAAAATGTTCGAGAAGTGAAAGATCACATCGAGCATCAAGAAATGAATCCGACTATATCTTGTAATGCATTAAAATAAATTACCACTACTCAAACTCTCAAGATAGAAGGACATGTTAAGAAGAAAAATATTTAATCATTGAAAGATCACATTGAGCATCAACAACAAGTTCTCCAAATTTTAAAGGATAACACCACTTTGGTGCAGAATCGAATGAAACAACAGGCATATCAACATCTCAGTGAAAGAAGTTTTGATGTAGGTGATTGGGTATTTTTATGGCTACATCTCAAGCAAGATATTTATGAGAACGAAATGTTAGCAATACTACATGCACTTAAGAAATGGTGACCTTACCTAATGGGAAGACACTTCAAGGTAGAAATTTATCATGATAGTCTTAAATAATTTTTAGAACAAATATTACCTTTAGAAGAATAGAAAAAATGGGTCACAAATATGTTGGATTATGACTTTGAAATCATTTATGAAAAAGGGAAGAAAATGTTGTTGCAGATGCACTCTCAAGAAAGAATGAGGATGTCAAAACATTCTTTTGTGCTATTTCTATTATCCAACCAAATTGGATAAATGAAGCAAGGGATGAATGGAAGAAGGACGAAGAAGTGTGGCCACTCATTCAAAAGTTCTAGAAGATCTCAGTTCAAACAATATTGCAAGAACTTGACGAGGAAGGAAAAATGATATTAGAACCTGGAGCAATCACATAAACAAGAACCCGACAACTATGAAATTGATTAATTTCAGAGTATCTCATCAAGTGGAAGAAATTACCTGCTGAAGATTCCACATGGGAGGACAAGAATTCTATACAGAATCATCAAGAACTACTCAAGCATTGAGGACAACACTTTTTGAAGGAGAGGGGCATGTTAGGTCGCTATACTACTAGTGTAACCCCTTATTGTTATTAGTACAACCCACTTATTATATTGTTGTGCCCATGTAGTCCCCATATTGTTATTATTGTGCCTTACATTATTATTGTTATGTCGTCTCTGATTATATTAGACCCTTAGACTCCTATATATAGAAAGGAGGTCTTGTCATTTGTTATCATCAATAATTGTTCATTTGGTAATGTAAAGGAGGTTGCCCCCTCGAAGAGGCTGATTTCTAAGGCATTCATCTATCTTTTCTATCTTTTTGTGAGCTAGTTTCATAACACAAATTTTATCAAATAACATGACCAAGCATATCCTTCATTTCTGTTCACAAAAATCTCTCGACAAAATCCCACCTTTTTACATGTCAGCATATGTCATGGACGTCATCTATTTTTTCCTTGATTTTCCATGCATGGGATGGTAGTGGACACTTATTGACCCCCTTTCCATCCACATATGTCACAATATGCTCTCGGAAGATAATTATTTTGACCACTTTTTTCGTATTTTCCACCTACTCATGATTCCTATTTATCAAACTATTTTTGGCTCCAAAATCCCAAGAATGTTTATTGCAGCCCCCAATGACTTGTTAAGAATTGGAAGTTGTTTCATTGAGGAAAAATTCACTTAAGTTCAAATTTGGTAAAGTAATGGATGTCCTCATGTATTACCACTTTATGTTCGAGATAAATTCATGTTAAGAGAAATTTCTTACTAGACTGTTGGGACTGGGATAATCCTTGAGCTTAAAAGGGATTCCAAACAATTATTACCTAAATTCCAATTGCAAGTTGGCATTTTCGCCCTTGCTAATTATCAACATGCCAAAAAAGAAATTTAAGCCCTAAATGAATTGAAACTTGCTACTATTCCTTTCAGAGCTTTTGATCCTTCCCATGTGGCCTAAGATATAGCCAACAAAGAAAACATCAAAAAATATATTCATGAACATAATCAATATGATGAATTTCTTTCTCAGGCCTTGACTTATGAGTCACTTTGTTTAAAAGTGAAGAAATTGTCCCCAGACAATTTCCAGTATTTTGTTGTTTTTAGAGATTCTAGAAGAGTCCCACTACCCATGCATTTTCTTCATATTTTAGAGGGATATGTTTTTCACAGAGAAATATTCTTCAGAAAACTTTGTTGAATGACTTGAACAAAGAGTGGCATTCATATCTGGATAAGCTAGCAATTCCAGATGACATAGCAAAGGAAACGAAGCCCTTGGAGATAATACTTCAAATGTGGTAATTCAACATATATTTCTTTCCACTCCTAAATCTGCACATACTGCTCTTACACACTCAGGTCCCCTTTCTAAAATCCATCTCAATACTTGGTTTAATGTAAAAGTAATCCCTACTCACCTTAATACATATATTCAATTGAATGTTGTAGAAATTCCCCCAACTGAAATCTTTTATCATCCTCAACATAAAGTAATAATAAAGAAAATAAGAAAGAAAAGGAAAGGAAAAAAAGAGGCATCTCCTCCAAACTCTACTTCCTTGGAACTTGTTTGGAAAATATTTTCTACAAATCCACATGAATAATTCCAAGAATTGGCTTAGTATGCAGGGTAATATGCATCGGCTATTATTGATAAAGCAACCCACGTTAATCCGTTTGTAGAAGAGAAGGATGATAGGATACAAAAATTGGAACAATAGGTGTCCCAATCACAAACATGGCTACAATCACTAGTCAAGCTAATCAAGAATAAACATTTATATGAACTCAATTAGTGTGAAGATTAATTGAAGGAATTGCAACAAATATTAGAATAAGAAAAAATTGAAGCATTTGATCTTGCTGAGTTCAAACATAAAGCTCTTGAACTCAATACATATTAACAAACAACAACAAATATTTTGTGATAAACTAAGCTTGATTCAGGTGCAACACAAGTTGAGCTCTATATTGGTTGATGAGTTGGCCGACATTGAAAGTCAGTATGATGAGGCGAAAGAAATTATGAATGATATCCTTAAGTGGAAGATGGATAAGGAAATAGTACATTAGAACCTACCCAAGATTGTTGAAATGCACAAATTCATTATTCAAGGGAATTGGAAGGACAAAATTCATTTAGCTAGAAAATTGGTTAATGATACTCGAGAGCTTTCATGCTCTATTGCACATTATATCACCCAACCTCTTTTGGAGGAAATTTTTCTTTCAAACGTTGAGGAAGATGTATTGCCAAATGTCACAGCACTACAGAAAAATTGGATGGATGATAAAACAAAATTTGGTAAGGTTGAATAGTTATCTAAAGTAAATATTGAGTTGACTTGGTAGCTTTTAATTAAGCCTCATGGTCATTGATGAGTCCTCAAGACTCTCATAGATCCACTTCTTCAATCTTATGTCTTTAAATACTAGCAAAATATGAAGCCTCATTCTCCTCAAGAGCTGGCACCCCTTCCATATATCTATAGATAATGGAAAAAATTATTGGCTTGACATCAACCTAAAGTTTTCTGATTGGATTTTTATATTTCAAATATAAATATTTTGCATTTTTGTGAAAATTTTGTTTTGGTTTAGTTGAGAGAATATCAGAGACTTAGTTTCTCCATTCATGTTGTAAAGAAGACTATAAATAGGGCTCTCAAACTCATGAAAAGGGTTTTGAATTTTTGCAAAAAGATCTTCCATTGCACTAATGTGCTCAAGTATATTTATTAATATATCTTAACCATTTTGATACCAACATGCAAAGACTGCAAGCATATTGGGTACTTTTATCTTCTCTATTTCCTATTTATCTTTAATGGAATATGTATATTTAAATTGAATTGTTGTTCATTGTACTTGTATTTTTATAGATTGAAGCAATCACTAAACATATGTGAAGATCTGTTTATTTTCAGTAAATTGAATGTTTTAGCGCTATTACATATGTATCCATTTTGAACAATAATTTGATTAACTATTTAATCAATTTAATATTTTTAATTTTGATTATTAACGTTATATCTTGGAAATATTTATTTTCATTCTTATAAAATTACCTGTGTATCACATATGCATTATAGTACCTGGGTGGGATAGACTATAAGTTAGATATTATATTAGTTAATCCTAGTTATTTTTTGTCATAGTAATCAATCCACTTTCACCCATTTCTTTTCTATTTCCACTTAAGCCTTTTATTTAGGGTAACTACACCCATCTAAACCAGTCAAAACCACCATTTTTAATGGAAAAGGTTTAACTTGGGAATCTGACCAAGTGGTATCCTAAATGTTGATGAGGTAATTTTTTGCCATCAACAAGGCCTTACAGTTAAAGAAAAATACATTGATTTTCTCTTTGTTAATCACAATACTAGAGGCAACAACAAATATTTGTAAGATCTTCTAGAGTCCTTTGACTTCACATAGTGTGGGCGGACCAAATAAACAGATGTTATCAACAAATTGTTGATGTGTGAGTGGTAAATCCTCCTCAAATAATTGAAGGTTTTTAATATCACTCTTTGTACAAGACCATGATAAGAATCTATAAAGGCTTTCCATAGCCAAAATGAAAAGAAATGGCAATAAAGGATCCCCTTGTCGTAACCCTCTATACAAACGAAAAGTAGAAGACAAGGAGTCGTTAAGTAAGATAGAGAAAAGAGGGATGAAATAAGAGAAAAAACCCAAGAGGTCCACTACTAAGAAAACCCAAATGCATATAAAACCTGGAGTAAATAATCGAGCATAAGACTTTGACCAAGTCTAGTTTAATCAACATACCTGGTTTCTTCATAGTTTTAAGGGAGTGAATAACTTCCTGGGCGATGAAAATTCCATACATTATCTACCTTCCTTCAACAAAGTCAACCTATTCTGGGGAAATAAGGATGGAAAGAAACGATTTTAGACATTTGACCATAACTGTAGAGATGCATTTATATATAACATTACATATGGCTATAGGAAGAAATC
This sequence comes from Pinus taeda, assembly GCA_000404065.3. Taxonomy (NCBI): domain Eukaryota; kingdom Viridiplantae; phylum Streptophyta; class Pinopsida; order Pinales; family Pinaceae; genus Pinus; species Pinus taeda. The sequence continues at coordinate 29,040 of APFE030974354.1, read as the reverse complement.
CCTTGGGATACTCTAAGCATCCATATTTAGGTATCAATCTAATGAAAGTCACATTGAGACCCTTCAAAGTCAACTGATTCATCTAAATTCGTCCACTAATTCATATATCTCCTTTCCAATAAAATACCAACAAGCTTGATAAAAATCTGAGGTGAACCCATTAGGCCCTATCGCTTTATTTTTTGGCATACTAATTACTACCATTTAAACTTCTTGAAAATATATAGGTTACATCAGAGCTAAATTCTTCTATTTAGTGATAAGTTGAGGTATACCTATTAATATATTGCTTATATGTTATTGTCATTGAAAATATGTTTAAGACAAGATACCATGATTATAATTGATCAATCCCTTCTCAATATCTGAATGGAGGATTTTTCGAGTATCATCTGACCCCAAAACAAAAAAAATCCCATTATTGTGGCATCATTGCAACATGGAATTATGAAAAAAATTGGATTTTATTTCACCAAATCTTAACCATTTCACTGTTGAATTTTGTTTCCATAATAGTTCTTCCTACTGTCATCTTTTCTCTAGCTAATGTAAATTCAGACCTTCCTCAACAAAAAGTTCCATAGTTCAGCCTTTTATTATCGTGTGTTGTTGTAGTTATTGCATTTTCAATCCCAAATTAGATTTTTCCTCAAAAATGTTCCCAAATTCCTTTTTGTTCCAAGTTTTAATTTTTCATTTCAAGGTCTTTAATTTTAGCTAGAAAGAATGCATTTTATTCATACCATGCATAGAAATTTATTGCCACCAATGTATAACATTATCAATGTAATCTAAAGCATATAACCAAAAAAAATTCAGACAAAATGAACGATTCTTCAAGGTTTCATTTAAATCTAATTCTGGTTAGATTGACCAATGATTTGATCCAAGACAAGGCAATATGGATACTTCAATGAAAAAATCATTGTGCAAGACTTGTTATGTTACAAGGAACTGGTCTAAATGATTGGATATTTGATGTTTTCCACTCATTCTATCTTTCCATTTAAAAATACCATTAACAATAGGTATATCTATTAAATTCAATTGTTCAATAAGAGTGTTAAAAGAGATAGAGATCAGATCTATCTTACATAGACATCCTTTTTTTCTTAGACAAAGAGCGAATGATATTGAAGTCCCCCTCTAAAATCCACAAATAAATATGGAAAATCCTTCTATGAGCCAAAATTTCATTTAAAAAATTTGCGATTTCTCTGTCAAAACCAGGGGCCCATATACTATTATTAAAGACACTAGTTATTTTGTGCCGAGGTATCGAAAAAAACTAGTTAGAATACGAGGTCTTGCCACCCAATCTTTAAAGATGACCTCCCACGAGTTCCACAAAATAGCCAACCCTATAGAACTACCTTGTGCATCTTAGGCAATGAGTTGACAATTTTCCAGAAGAAGTCCAAAATATTTTTCGAATTATCCCCCACGAGTTTGGTTTCCCGTAAAATCACCATTGTTGGCTTTGCTTTTTTAAGTTGATCTCATAAATATCTTTGTTTTCTTTTGATATTAAGGCCCCTAATATTCCATGAAAGGACTTTCATTGAGAAGTTTTTCTAGTAGGAGAAAAAAACTCTGGGATTACCCTAGCTTGACCAAAATTTACTAGCTCTTCCCCTACATCGTGCAAGGAACCATGTTTGGATTTTCATCCTTTCCATTTCGAGTCTTTAACCAAATATTTAATTAATGTGTCTTTGCCTTTCTCCCTGAATTCTTTTATAAAATAGATCCAATGTTTAGCCAAAGACTACTTTTGTTTTTGAGTTTTCCATTCAATAAGTTCTTTCACATAATGTTCTCGTTGATATTTGGATAGGTCCTCTAGATCTCTCTCCGTTCATTCATTGAGAAGATCCATGAAAACAATTTCTTCCTTTGGTAGAGAATCATAATTTTTATTTTCTAACTGAGTGACATCCTCAATTCCTAGCAAGTCAGTAAAATTTGCTCTATCATCCTCCCCCTTCATCCACTGTGTATTTCCACTTTGTATGCTATTTCACTTCCTCCAAATCCTAGACATGTTCCAACAGAGGGACATCATTTGGTGTTTCATTGTTAGGGTCATCCTACATGACAAGTAAAGCTTCCAAATAATTTTTATCTTGAGGAAACGGTTGATTTGTGATGTTTCTCACCCTGCAATTTCATCTTCGAGAAGTAACTTTCATAAAACCCTCATTTCCCATTGATCTGATGCTCTCCAATTATTTCTTTTGATTTGGGAAATCTCTAAATAGATGACCTTGTTCGTGATAAAGCCGACAATGGAAAGGAACATGTTCATAATATAGTGGTAGATACAAAATATCACCTTGGTAATTTAGGTTAATTGACTCCGACAAAGGTTGGGAAATGTTCATATTCACTTTTAAGGCCTTGAAAAAATGACCTAGTACATTACGAATACACTATAATATTTTTAGTATCCAAAAATCAACGGGAAAGGCGTACAATCTTACCGGAACAAGGGAATACATAAACTCTTCTTTGTATGTGTTGAAATATTATTCCCAGTGTTGAATGTATAAACCCATGTTGTTGTAGAAGTATGGTCCTACTTCAAAAATCTGAGCTTTATCATCCAGATTAGAGAAAATCATAGTAAAGAAGCCTTTTAGCCTTAATATTAAAAATATTTTTCCTTTGGGTTTCCATTTCTATAAAATCCTGCATTCTAACTCCTTCTTTATAGGCTATCCCCTTATAAAATTACAGATAAATGCATGGTATTTCATTCTTTTCTGGTGATCTTCTAGGATTGCGAGAAATGTTTTCGGTGATAATGACATCAAAATTCATTTGTCGACACGTTTCAAACTAGAAAATGTGGTTCATAGTCAGGACAAGATGAAGAACCAGGTCATGGAAACAAATTAAATAGAGAGACCCGTCATTCATATGGCTAGAAGGAAATAGTTAATTTTAACCAAAGGAAATAGCTAGAATTGATTGGACTACAACTAAGTTTGACTAGACCAAGTATCGCCGAAAATTTTTCTCATAAGCTTGTTATGGATCACAAAAGCCTCAATTCAATGATTTTCTAGGCATTTAGGTGGAATTATAAACGTTGGGTTTTGAGGAGCTTTGGGTATACATCTCCCTTGTAAACTAGCTAGCCATTTCGCATCAAGGACACAAAACTATGAGGAAGAAACCCCTAGCTTATATCCCTTATTTGTTCCAGTTGTAGATCCTATCACAATAGTCTTCTGGGAGGGGGAACTATTCCCCCCTTTCAGAACACTCATACTTGAAACGGGCAGTAATTAAATCCTAGATTTGAAGAAAAACAACAATTACAAGTACAAACCCTAACATTGTAGTTACATCACTATAAGTACATATTTGTTTAAGAAGAAATATGTTTTTTGTTTTAAGATCTCAAAATAATGATGCCATGCAAATCTATTTCACTTGAATACATTTTATTGAGGAGAGGCCACACCCTTGGCATGATCATATTGATTCAAATTATCTACGACATTTTAAAAGTTAATATATTTCCATGTTAATGAAGATCTCATGTTTGGTAAGTACATAAATTCATTTAAGAAAGAATATATCTTTGTTTTGGAATCTCAAACTAATGAACATGTGAATATCTATTTCATTTGAATAGATCTGATTTAGGTGAGAGCACACCCTTGGTATCATCATATTTATTCCAGAATGATCTAGACTCTTTGAAAATGAATAGATTACCAATGCATGAATATTTATTTCAATAGATCTGATTTAGGTGAGAGCACACCCTTGGTATCATCATATTCATTCCATAATGATCTAGACTCTTTGGAAATGAATTGATTACCATGTTGGAACCCTCAAGTAATAACAAGAATGAATGAATTTGGAAATCTATATTTTCAATTTCAAATATAAAAATTTCTTCAAATCATTGTTGGAAATGATTACTTAAATTCTCAATCTAGTTACATATTTTTTTTCCTATTGTTTTGCCAAAAAGAAGTGTTATACATTTCCATATATTTGATTATAAATTTAATTAAATATTTATTTTGAAATTTTGTAGACATTCAGTTTTAGTCATATTACATGTTTCAGTATTCTGTTTACCATTAATTATTGAGATTTTCCATATATTTTATTAATCCTGGTTAAAAATCAAGACTATAAAAATGGATTTATTGTTGATTTTGTATTAAGTAATCTTTGGAAATATCCCTCACCAAAAGCTAGAACTATAGCGATGGATTTATCGCTAACTTTGTGTTAAGTAACCTTTGGACTATAAATTTTTACATTTAGTATATTATTTTACATTAACAAAAATCACTATTGTTTTAGTGGTTTCTTCACTTGTAATTTATATAAAGGGTGGTGAAAAATAATTATATATGGAGAATGCTTGGGCAAACGGATAATATGGATGTTGCCAACTAGAATGCAAAAGTTTTTATAACTATTTTATTCTTTGTAAATTGACATACTTGAAGGTTACGTGAGTTATACAAGGAAGCTAAGAGTGAGCTCGTTGTTAGCATATGGCTTAGTGGCGTTCAATGGAATCTTGTGACAAAGGTGACGTCATGATGCTCTTGCACTTTGAGAAAAAACATGGATTTAGTTATATTAAATATGGTTATTCATTATTTTTTTCTTAACTTACGAAACCTTTGTTTAAAAAGTAATGATACACTGATATAAATTGGATTTAAGAGTGAAAAGTTCAATAATGGAAAGAAATTATTATTAAGATTATAAATCTAAAATATTATGCCCATTGCGCATAAAATAAATGGTGATAGGTAAATACACTCATATAAATTGGATTTGGAAGGATTTGGAAGTGGCGAAGTTAAAATGTTTTGGTTGGTTAGTGAGGAAATCCAAGATTTTTACTGAGAAGAATTTGGTAAAATTGGGATTTCATGGTTTAAAATTGGGATTTCATGGTCTAGACAAATGTTATATATGTCTTCAATTTATGAGAATCGTATTCACTTATTCCTAAAATGACCTAGTAGTACTGATATATGGATCCAAGTCTTTCAGAGATAGAATATTATTGCTCGTTGGTATTATTCCTCAATAAATTAATGCATAATGGATTGGTGGCATAATTTCAAGGAATAATATTATCCCTTTATTTATATTCTTGGGTATCTGGGGAGGCAAAAAAAATGCTAATTTTTAGGATATCTTATTCTACATTGACAAAACATGCAATAAAATGATATCTCAATTATTGGAACACTGTTAGAAGAATGATATTGGGAAAAGTAAGCATAAATGATATCTCACTAGAACACTATTAGAAGACTGATATTGCGAAAATCAAGGATATCCTACATATTGACCATTGGAAAAAATTCTTAGTAAGGTTCTTTGATGGTGTTGCAAAAAATATGACATGGGGATGCAAAGCATGTATCTCCCCAACTCCTGGAATATTTTATTATTTCATATGGAATGGTGGTCCCGGTACCAATTTCAAAGCAGATATTATGGCATTATGAGGTCTCCTTTATTGTACACGATGCTTATCTATTAAATATTTAGCAACCTTTGGAGACTCTAAAATATCTATAGAATGGGTGAACAACATATCATGTTTCAATCCTCCTCATATATTGAACTAGTTATTGTATGCTTTAGGATGTATCTTAGCATTTTGAGGGCCTCACTTTGCTCACGTCCAATAGTTCCATAACTCCATGACGGATAGACTGTCAAAGGAGGGCCTCTCCATGATGGCGGGTGTGATGCATTTTAAATTATTCAAGAGTGAAATTTTCATAGTCGATGGGAACATTCATCTCTATCCTTAAGACTTAGATGATGTTGTTATCTGTTTAAATTAGAACTATATATAGAATATGGCTTCCTACATGGGAATTTTGATCTGTCATCTTTTTCCCACAAGGCTCTTTACATATCTCATTTTATATGGTTATATCTCGAGCCTTTGTACCTTTTTGTTGGTTTTGGATCTTATGCCAAATATGGGACAATTTTAGTATCACTTTCATGATTTTCTCTTGGCTCATAATTCATGTATATTTTTTAACTTGTGGTATGTTGTATTTCTTCTAATCAATGCATATCATCTCTATATTATGATCATGTAACCATTTTATATTATTATAAAATTGGTTGTTTAAAAAAAAAAATGGATTTAAGAGTGAAAAGTTCAATAATTGAAAATTTGTTATTAAGATTATAAATAAAAAATATTATGCCCACTAGGCTTAAAATAGAGGGTGACATGGTGTTTTGTTAAGGCACTCGTTGCTATAAAGATCATTGTTAAAATTTTAGATTTTTCTTTTTTGTATCAATTACTTTAGCCCAATTCAATACTTCAATTAACAATCTTTCCAAATACAATTAGTCTTTCCATTCATCAACAGTAATTGAAGACAGGACACTAAATGCAATGACAAAGGAGACAATCAACACGTCAACAAGAGACACTAGGATTGGTCAAAGACCAAGGGAAAACCCCACAAAGGGGGAATCCTTTTTAAATTCTTCTTCTATTAGATTGTCATAAAATGTTCAACAGAGAATACAATGATCCCAATACAATATTATCAAGGAAAATAACCCAATAACATTCAAAAATGTGTTTACAGCATCAAGATATATCAGAGACAACTTTTCGTATCTGTGTTCAACTGCAGTCAACTTCGGTCTTCGGTCAAATCTAATTCAAACTTCTCGGTCACATGCAGGAGGAGTTGTGGGAGCTGCTGAAGGCTTCGGCTAGTTGCACCCTTGAGCCTGCAAGCCAGTGACTGTGGTAGAAATTTCCTTGTGACGTGCCTGTAATTGTAATTCAAAAAACCCTAAAATAGATGCAAGTTTCGAACCTTGTAATTTCAAAACTTTGAAAACTCCTTTTGTCGTCATCCTTGACTCAGACCTGTGCAAGAAAATATATGAAGAAGAGAAGAAGAAGATGCTTTGTGGTGTTCAAATGGGCTTGAGTTCACTTGTATTTAGAGGCTTCCATGAATGTCCAATTTACTTTAGGGTTGACCTTGTCCAAATGTGTATATGTGGGTTTTCCTTCATAAGTACACTTTCCCTTATTAGATTTGAGTGATATTTAGCTCAATTTTGGTCCTCTTATGCAATCATCATTTGCATCAAATAAATTTTGCAAAGTGGAATTCTACCGTAGTTTCATAATTTATTCTCCCTCTCAACTAGGGAGAATTATGTTGGGTGTGGAGCATGATCATCATCCTAATTTAGAGGTCTTTGTTTTAGTCAGACGTATACCCGAGGAAGATTGTACACCCTCCATGCGGGGGGGTGTGGGGGGGGGGTCATTTGACAAATGATCTGATGGTAGAATTTATGTTTAGTTTAGGGTTTTTTGCCCTAGAAGGCAACCCCTCTCTTTGTATGAGGGTATTGTATTGAGGCTGTGAAATAATGTGTATTATTAGAGCGAGAAATAGAGAGGTGAGACTGTGAGAGAAAACAGGGAATATTATATCGGATTTGTTGTAGGTTGTGTGTCTTCATTTTGCTGGATAATAGAAAGGAAGGATTGGCTGTTTAGGGTGGATCTAGCCCAAACTTGGTGAACCACGTATATCTGTTCTCTCTTGTTTTATGCATTTTTGTGTGTTTATATTTTTTGCAATATTTCATGTGTTCCATTGCTCTGTAATATATAATTTTCTAACAAATTCCACTTGTTAATATTTTATCATCAAACATCCTGTCATGTATATCATGTCATCATATCATGTCCCATATCTTCTCAAATCTATATGTTGAAACATTATTGAATCTAAAGAAGAAGAATAATTGGGGAGCTAATGTTAGAAAATTATATATTACAGAGCAATGGAACACATAAAATATTGCAGAAATATAAACACAAAAGACACATAAAACAAGAGAGACACAGATATACGTGGTTCACCAAGTTTGGGCTACGCCCACGGACAAACAACCAGTTCTTCTTTTATTATATTATCCAACAAACTGAAGAGATACAACCTACAACAGATCCGTTGTAACTCCCTCTTTGCTCTCTATATCCTCTCTTTTCCTCACTCTGAATATAGATATACATAGACACAATACAATTCCCTCATATATAGTGAGGGGTTGCCTTCTAGGGCAAAAAAAAACCATAAATTAAACATAACTTCTACCGTCAAATCATCCGCCTAATGAACAACCTAGATTGACTAGAAATTACTATACTTTTACAAGACAATTTTACATCTATTTTTAGCTTCAGGGGCGTTGCCTCTGAACCCCCGCTGGGGGACCGCTGGCCCCCAGACACCCCAGCCAGGGGGGGTTGCCCCCCCGAACCCTTGTGGGGGGGACAAGTCCCCCTCGCATCCCCCCCCCCGTAGAGGGGTGTACAATCTTTCTGGGGTGTACATCCGGCTGAGACCTTTGAATACAGAAGATAATCAGGTTCCACACCCAACAATCTCCCATTTGGAGACTGATTATAGCAACTCCACCACTACTTCATTTGATAGAAAATGACTCCACTTTGGACCTAGCTGTTTCTCATTTTCTTCATCATACTTGAAGACAATTGAAACTGAGAAAATTATTAGTTTCTCCCTGGTTCCAACTTTTGTTAACATATTTGCAGGATTCTGGCTAGTGTGTATCTTTTCCAGCTTCAATTGTCCATCTTCCAATTTTGACCATATGAAATGGTACTTGAGTTGAATATATTTAGTCTTGGAATGAAATGCAGAGTTCTTTGCAAGATGTATGGCACTCAGGCTGTCACTATATAACCTGCCCAACTCCGGCATTTTACCCAATTCATCCAGAAACCTTTGTAACCAAATCATTTCTTTACTAGCCTTTGTAGTAGCAACATACTCTGGTTCTGTTGTTGAAAGTGCAACAACACTTTGGATTTTTGAAACCCAACTGACAGCTATTCCACCTATAGTAAATACATATCCTATAGTGCTCCTCCTGTTATCTCTATCACCTGCCATATCTGCATCAACATATCCCTGTAGAGAAATGTTTGAACCACCAAAGCATAATGCTTGATTTGTGGTACCTCTCAAATACTTGAGAATCCACTTCACCACCATCCAATGTTATTTTCCGGGATTGTTCATGTACCTGCTTACAACTCCCAATGCATGTGCAATATCAGGCCTTGTGCAGGACATTGCATACATTAAGCTTCCAATTGTTGATGCATATGTAACTTTAGACATATGAACCATTTCTTCCTGAGTCTTTGGACACGCATCCTTACTTAATTTGAAATGGCTAGCCAAAGGTATACCAACTAGTTTTTCATTCTTCATATTAAACCTTTTCAACACCTTTTCTATGTACTCACTTTGAGACAATGTTAATTTTCGATTCTTCCTGTCTCTAGTTATTCTCATACCAAGGATTTGTTTTGCAACACCCAAATTCTTCATTGCAAATGAGTTTGCCAATTTCCTTTTGAGCACATTTATTTCCTACATGTTATAACCTGCAACAAGCATGTCATCTACATACAATGACAATATAATATAGCTGCCATCATTTTGCCTTTTGAGATAAACACAATGGTCAGAGTGACATCTAGTATAACCTTGTTCAGACATAAACTTGTCAAATTTTAGATACCACTGCCTTAGAGCTTGTTTTAAGCCATACAAGCTCTTCTTCAACATGCACACTATTTTCTCCTTCCCGTTTACCTCATATCCTTGTGGTTGCTGCATATATATCTCTTCCTCCAAATCCCCATGGAGAAAGGTTGTCTTTACATCTAACTGCTTGAGATGTAAATATTCAACAACTACTAAACTTAGAATAGTTCTGATTGAAGTCATTTTCACAACAGGAGAAAATATCTCACCAAAGTCTATACCCTTTTTCTATGCAAACTGTTTCACCACAAGTCTAGCTTTATACCTTTTTCTACCTCCATCTTCTTCCTTCAACTTGTAAGCTCATTTATTCTGCAATTATGTTTTACCTGCAAGCAACCTGACTAAGTCCCAAGTCTGGTTATGTGCTAAGGAGTCCATCTCTTCTTTAATGGCTTGCCCCCACTTCTTCCTACTTTCTACTTGCGCTGCTTCTTCATAACATTTTGGTTCACCAAAATCAGTCAACAATACATAATATAATGAAGGAGAGTATCGTTCAGGGG
>APFE030974354.1:0-16625 GCA_000404065.3 Pinus taeda | reverse complement strand
TTCTCTCTTGTGAGTTTATAAGCCAAATAGACCTTCGGCTCTGATACCAATTGTTAAGAAATTATATATTACAGAGCAATGGAACACAAAAAATATTACAGAAATATAAACACAGAAAACACATAAAACAAGAGAGACACAGATATATGTGGTTCACCTAGTTTTGGGCTACGTCCACGAAGAAATAGCCAGTCCTTCTTTTATTATATTATCCAGTAAACTAAAGAGATACAACCTACAGAAGATCCTTTGTAACTCCCTCTTTACTTTCAATCTCCTCTCTTTTCTTCACTCTGAATACAGATATACATAGACGCAATACAATTCCCTCATATATAGCGAGGGGTTGTCTTCTAGGGCAAAAAACCCTAAATTAAACATAACTTCTATCATCAGATCATCTGCCTAATGAACGACCCAGATTGACTAGAAATTACTATACTTTTACAAGGCAATTTTACATCTATTTTTAGCTTCGGGGGCGCTACCCCCGAATCCTCGCTAAGGGACTGCTGGCCCCTAGACCCTCCAGCCAAGGGGGATTAGCCCCCGTGGGCCCCCACGGGGGGTCAAGTCCCCCCTGCACCCCCCCGTGTGGAGGAGTGTATAGTCTTCCTGGGGTATACATTCGGTTGAAACCTTTGAATACAAAAGATAATCAGGCTCCACACCCAACAGCTAATGCATCCACCCTCTACATCATTGGAGAGCATATCTCAATCCGAAACCACATTAGGGAGTACATCGCAACCCAAAATCTCATGGGAGAGGTAAATTTCTTGGACCCCATATTGAGAAATAGGTGATATAAGGGAGATACTACTAAACCCATCCTATTTCCTATTGATATTCTCAACAATGACCCTCAAGAGTCATTTGGAAGAATATTTTCATCATAATTCGAGCTTGGGTGAGATACCTAGCTTACAAAAATGTAAGGATCACACGCCCCCAAGCCTCCTCAACCTGTTGGCCAGATGGGGAGGGACTATGCCAACAAGCCCAGATTGTGGGTATGATTCCAACTGGGGTATACTCTGTAAAGAATAATATAGGGGAGTTACTACTGAACCCTATGGGTAATAGATAGGGGTGATACCCTATTGTCTAGAGATCCCTCAACATCAGGAGCCCTCTATCTCAATTCCACACCCCTGGGAGCTCGAACAGAGGGGACAAAGAGTTGGATCAGTGTCCTCATTTAGTAATGCCCCATATTAGGGGGGTCACATCCATCAGTCTAAGATACTCTCTGAATACCAAGAACTTCCATTTCGGCAAAGCCTTGATGAGAATACATGTAATCTGCTCATCTGTTAATATGTGATGGATTCAAATGACTCCTCTCTCCACCATTTCATGAATGAAGTGATATCGAAACTCTATGTGTTTGGACTTGTCATGAAAATAAAATATTCTCTGCCAGATGGATCCCACTTTTTTTATTACAATATATCATTGTAGTGTCTAGGACTTGCTCAAATATCTCTCCAGAGAGCTTCCTTAACCAAACTACTTCATAGCTAGCCATGCTAGTAGAAATATACTCTAACTTGATGGTACTCAATGCTATGGAATTCTTATTCTTGCTCATGAAAGATATCATGGTAGATCTAAGGCTAAAACAACATCCAGACATACTCTTCTTTTCAACAATGTTTTCTACCCATTCAACATCGGTGTATCCATGAAGTCGAATATCTATGGTAGAATATCTCAGACCAAGTGTGATCGTCCCTTGAAAAATATCTCAAAATGTGTTTGAAATCGATCGAATGTGCATGGAGATGCTCAGTCATGAACAGAATCAATGTATTCATTGCATAGAATATGTTCGGATGGGTGTTCACTAGGAAAATTAGAGCCCCAATCAACTGTATATACTTAGATGGATTTGCCAAATCGGGTCCTGCAGTTTCTCCACATAACTTCTTGAATATCATTTCCATCAGTGTGGGTAGTGATTTGCATCCATTCCAAATATTTCCAACAACTTCACAACATATTTTTCTTATGAAAGGAAAATCTCATCAAGCCTTTGCCACAACTTAAGACCTTTAAACTAGTGCATGAGTCTAAGGTCCTTCATCTCAAATTCGCAGGCTAGCTCCCTATTACACTCTATTATAATGGGTTCACTACCTATCAAGAATAGATCATCAACATATAAAGCAAAATCAATGATATATCTTGGACTAACTTGAAGTAGAGTTTGGGTTCAATATTGTTTCTTGTGAATCCCAAATTTACCAAATGTAACACCCTCCTCCCACATCTACCTAAGTAACTGGCCAACCAGGGTAAACATGCGACAAGAGGCTATTATGATTAGATTCAACCTCCTATGTGACCCGAAGGAAATGGAATCGAAGAAAACACAACATACAAACCTTCCACATCAACTATAGGACCCCTGAGAACCATCCCAACTCTTCAAGTAGCTAGCCCCTAGGTCCCACTGATGTTTTCAACCACTTAACCTTTGGACACACTCATGCTATAGGCTTGCCAATGTCCATGAGGCTCTAGACACTCTCATGGCAAGGCATGCCAGTGTCCAAGGACTATTTTTCCCAGTGTTGTGCCAGTGTCTCCAAGATTTGAGCCACTTTTTCAGGCCTAGAGCCCAAGTCACATCCTAGTATTAAATGACACCTTCAAAACATAAAGATGGAAGGGAAACAATGATGCAAATGTAAATACTTGAACAAACCCTTAATTGGATCCCTACTAGCCATGGCAAGAATTTCGTTAAAAATATCACAAATATGTAATCTACAGGTGTAAATAATAGATTTAAGCATATGAATCTCATACTTATCTGAGAATCACTAAGAAACATTATTCACTCACATTATTTGCTGCATTATCATCTATTAGGTCATAGATACATTGTCCATTAATTTACAAGTAAAAACATGATGAGAGACGTACATAGCCACTATTATAAAACACATATATAACAAGCATAATAGTAGTAGAAATACCAATGAAATCACAGTCATATGATCCACATATAAATAAATATAATACTCATAGAAATACAAGGAGAAATAACCTCTCATTAATGATGCAAAATCTAAACCTGGGATGGGACTACCACATTCCAGCCAACCATAGAATGATTGAGCCAACTCTCTCTTCAGCCATTCACCCCTGTGACATATTCCAAGCATGAATGTCAGACTCAAACCAAAGGAACCAACTAGGGCATCCCAAGGCGAAACCACCTCACCCTCATCAATAGAACTAGGCTTTACCATAATCCATCTTAGATCACTAGGCCAATACAATAAACATGTCCTAATATGATTTACCATTATCTCCACCTGATCACTAGGTCAAATAAGTATGGATTCCATTTTATTTCTCCACCTACACCGTGAGGAATTTTCCTATCTCTGAGTCTCTTAGGCTTTATCGCAATACAAACCCAGATCACTAGGCCATAAATCAAGACCCACTCTCTAGGCTTTACCACACATCCCAAACCCAGGATTACTAGGCCCAACAAAGAGAAAACCACCTCTTGGCTTTACTGTATATCCTACCATTCACTAGAAAGGATTCTTAGGCCCACCAAGGAAACACAATTGTGGCTTTACCGCAACCCTCAATCTGGCTTAGGGATCACTAGGCCAATGGATTTACCTCGATCCATAGTCTGGTTCGGGGACCACTAGGCCATGTGCTCTATCATTTGGAGATCCACCTCACTCAGCTTCAAATCCATCTGGCAATGAAACTCAACCAAAACATGAGAACCCCATCACACCATGGCTATTCAGAAATGGAAAGGATAGGTTGGAAACACTGTTACACCTGGAAAAACCCATGCCATAACATCAAAAGAACTAGATGCAATACCATTCATTCCAACCCTAAAACGGAAAATACACATGTAAATCGATACATTCAAAGAATTATGTTGTAGCTACTTGATCTTGTCTTTCCCTGCTTGATCTTTGCTTCCTCTTGCCTTCTTTTCCTTTCTTGATCCAATGCCACAATTATCCAAAGAAACTCTAAGTTTCCAAGAGAGAGAGAGAGAGAGAGAGAGAGCTCCAAAACAAAACTGGGAAAAGGTTACCAACTCATCCTCAAAATAATTTTTATGAATGAGGCCTCTATTTTCTTCATTTTCCATTATTTTCCTTCATTTTCTTCCTCGCATGCAACCTATGACCTTTCACCTTGATTTTCTCCTAATTTCATTTATTTTTATAAATAAATGTGCCAAAAATGGCTTTTTTCCTCTTTAATGCCTTTACCATTTTCTTTTCCAATTTCCTTTAGCCATAATAACTGAAATGAACACCCACTATGATGTTTTTCCCACCATTGAGCTTGGAATATGTGTCACGTCAACCATGGTGTTATATATTTTTACATGGATTTTTAACCAAGGTTCTTATAGAAACCCCCCCCCCCCCCCCTTGGGGATATTGTCCTTATGTTCAACCACACCTATACCTTAGTGAAACCAATGAAAAGAAAACATACTGCCCATGGAACTTTATAACGCAGTTCGTTGTATTGTTTACAATGACCATCTATTGAAACATGACAATCATATCATTGACTAGATCTTTATAACACAACTCATTATGGTATTTATAATATTAACCACATATACTTAAGCACATTTTCTTCATCCATAAAATAACCATACTGTCTATGGGGCTTTATAAATCCAACTTGATACAATATTTACAATAATAAACACATATACAAATGCACATTTTCTCAACCAGTAAATAAAAGGATATGATGCTTGCATTCACAACAACAGAATCCAGAGGCTAACACCTCCACCCTCAATGTAATACCAGGATTCACCTCCTTCCTAGGAAGTCTAGAATCCATTTCCAAAGTCAACACTGCATCCAATGTCCAGCGCTACAATCTTGCACCATGTGTCCTCTCAGTGAATAGTTACCAGCTCATTGTTCCAGGGTGCACTCCTAATGTGCATATAATTCCATCTGGAAATGTTAATGACAAAAAAAAATAAATCCCTAGCCTTCCCTTCTTTGCTACACATTCCCTCAAGAAATCCGTCCACCCATTCCATGCAATCACTCACCTTCCAAATTCCCTGATATCCCCTATCCTGGGCGATCCATCTCTTAGCAATGCTTCCTTGCATCGAAAAGTCAAACAACCAAGGCATATACCTACCTCAAACCATCATATCGGTCATACCATGCTCATGGAAATCAATGGACACTGTTGGGTACTAGTGTCCTACAATGGCCCTGCCCCTGAATACTTTATCAACATACTACTACTTGTTCCAATTTCTTTCACTCACACTGCTAATTCTTGCAGTCAATTTCAATCACCCAGTTAGGAATTTTCATGCTTCCTATACCAAGCACATAACTTCCCTTAGATTCAAAATAAATTGAAATAACTTCAAATCGCACCTCATTGGTGGCCCATCAATAAGGTATACTTGCAATTTTGTTCACTTCCTATCACAAGAAGTCAAACTAGCATCTTTGACCAAATCATCATGTCTAAACATATCACATCAAGTTAGCTCACAACACAACCATCCGTTGCAGCGACTACAACCACCCTTCAATATTTTGGCCTACACCAATTTTGGAACCTCCCTTGAAGAGTTTCACTTGATGACTACACACACTCGGTTTCTCCATGTGAGCTTGTGTGAGTCTTTACATTCTCCTTGCTTGATTCATTGCATTCAAGTTTCTGCATGTTAATGTGTGAGTCATGCTTGCGACCATGTTCGGGTTATGCTTAAAGTCTTTGCTTCCTATGCACTTGTTGTATTCACTATTAAAGAATATGTTGCTCTCACAAATGGAGTCACATTCACTATTGTGCAAGCATTGTCTCGATCAATGAATGATCAATTATGATTGTCACGCTTGTCTCTTACACCATCAGTAAATCTTGTTGAACATGTGTGCCTGGATGGTTTGGTCATCTCATCGTTAAGTCATGCGAGTGTGTGTTCGCATAATCACCTATGCATCTTTCTATTGTTCACACACTTAGCCATTTTTGTTGCAGTTCTGATGACCAGAGTCCCCTCTGACATCTAGACCATCACCCCACCATCGACTCAATCGAATTTCAACTAGGATAGCATAGAAGCACCAAGCTAGTATTTTCAAGCTGCGCTTCCTGCAAGCAATTCAATCAACTCTCATGATAGCCACTCAGATAGTCGGACCTAGCAGTCACCCCGGGGTTGACTCCCCTCAAAAATTGCATAGAGGCCAGTAACCTCACCTGCTCAACTGACTAAGGAAATTACACAGACAGGCTGAACAAACACCAATTAGTGCCTGTCCCAATCTCCCTTGGAAAATTGCACATTTTTCGCAGTTAGTCATTCCGACAGTCGACCAAATGTTCATTTCGGAAATTGCGCAATGCTCATGAGCAGGCCTTCCAATGCCCATCAGTCATCTCAACTCAAAAATTGTGTAGAGATGATCAGCAAGCCAACCTCCCAGCCTCTGTGCAGTTTTCCTTGCCAACAACCCCTAGCAGTAGACTGTCAGTTCCTTCTAGGAGTTGCACAGTTTCTGCTTCCAGTCTCCTGGACAACCAACTGGCAGTTCTCTCTGGGAATTGTGCAGTTTTGGGTGCTAGTGACCCCAACAACCAACTAGCAGTTCCCTCTGGGAACTGCGCAATTTTGGCTACCAATGACCTGGGCAGTTCCCCAGAAAAACTGTGCAATCCCTAACTATTGATCCTGCATGTAGCCCAACCCATTCCTTTCAAAAAGTGCACAAATCTAGTTGTCCATCCCTACTTCTTGTTTTTTTTTTGAAAATGCGCAGAGCATGCCTACCTCGCCTTCCAGCAGCTCGGACTGTTCCTCCTAAAATTTGCGCAATTTTGCCTCCCAGCCGACCCAAACCTTGCACACAGTCACTGTCGACTCGGATTGCTTGTCTCCATCTCTTATTGACTCTTACATAGTTTTCATTAGCAGTTTCCTGGAGCCATCATCCTGCGTCATAGCCTTCCTACCTATCTCGGTCACTTGCATCTGAATGATCATGTGTCATGGTAGACTAGGAGGTTTTGGATTCAATGTCGTCTCATCATGAATGACTGCAGGTACATGTACACCAACAAACATGGCAAGACGACGAATGCGATGAATGAAGGGAGCACATGTAGAATGATATGTTCACCAATAGACAAACGAACAAAGCATGTGAAGTGGATGAATGTGACGAACATGCACCTTCATGAACAGATGATCCTGTCAAGCCTTCCAACATGGAAGCAAGGAAAAACATGGTAAATCTTCATCAAGAAAACCAAGGACCATTGAAGACCCCACACACTTCACCAAGCGGGGGTGAAGCTATGATACACCATGAAGACATCCATCATCCAACAGCACTGTAGCTCAACATGCACTCCAACAATAGCACGAATGTACCAGCATTGTCATGTCAAGTCATGTTGAGTCATTTCATGAATCATGTCACCCACATCTCCACCATGGGCTTGTTGTCAATCAATGTGATGTAATGTGGAAGTTTAAGAGACCCACTTGTTGAACAAAGAGTCATGTAAGTCAAAGATTTATGGAATTCAAATGGTCATTGGGGTAGGCGAATAGCCACAAGGGTCAATTTCACCCTTGACTATAAATACCCCCTCATTTGTACATGCAAAAGACTTTTCACCTCAGCTCTCCCACATAGCCAAGCAAGTCTGTAATCTTTTCTTTGAGGAGTAATTAGTGGCTCCAACACCTCGCTGACATGGTTAGTGATGTATGGTGTAACGATGTGTCTTAGAATGTTCGCTTAATTTGGAAGCCTGATAATAGGCCAACACGTTTTCACACATGTATTTTATTTGTTGAAAGACTGATCTTTAACACTTGTAATGCATGTTGCTTTAACCCGTGTTCTACATCTGAACTAATTCATTTGTTGTAATGCATAACATATTAATGGAAATGTGTTGTATATGTTGTTAATGTTATCCCGTCCGTGTTGACTGCTTTGTCGGACATCAGAAAAACCTTTCACATGAACCTTGCTCTAACAATCGCTTCACTTGTTCAAACTACTCCGTGAGTGTTGTACGTGTTATCTTACCTTGTATGTTGTGGCTGCCACATCCAAGTGGACTGCTCTACCAAAAGTTATCTATGTCCTTTGTGTTGTGTGTTCCTAGCTGAGTTGGGACTGATCCCTTTCAACCTGGAACTCAACTTCACCTTCTTCCCCTCACAATGAAAGAACCATTGACACAAGTACACTTATGCTCACCAGGCACGCAAACCTCACTTCTCGAAGACAAAGAAAACCATTCTCATGTGCTGACAAGCAAGAGTTGAGTAAATATTTAAGACAATGGCAACCAGGCCATCATATCGAATGGGAATCCCACACCAAACGGTGGATCTATTTGGGACTTCATACCAGGGTGATCCCCTGATGTTGGCAGATCCAACACTATCAACATCATCATAGATAAAAATCATAAATCACATGTTGTTCGGGTCCAGCCCTAATCCCCTTATTTATGTAATAGGATCAAGTCATAGTTATAGGTAAGTAAAGAGTCAATAAAGCCCATATTAATAATTGTAAGTGGTTAACCCTCATTTAATGAAGGGACCACAATTAGTTGCAAATGGGCTATGGTATTAGATAGATGGTATTAATAAGAACCATGGTATTGCCCCATGGTATTGCATGTATGAATCCTATATAAAGGATAGAGACTCCCCACGAGGAGCATCATGCCTTATTTTGTAATTGAGCTCATCTTTATTGGAGGTTGCCCCCTTGAAGAGGAAAGTGAACATTGCTTTCTAAATAATAAAATACTTGTTGTTATTTCTCATTGTTCTATGTTCTGGGTATATTTCTTCGCATATTTGGTATTTGGGTATTGTCTTGCAAGTTAAGAGCATAACAAGTGGTATCAGAGTGCTTTCCAGGGCTAGTGGGATCTCCATCATCAATCATCATCTTTGCCAAATCAGATCTCATCTCATAGGTGTGGTTTTGTCGCAGTAGTAGCAATCAATTTTGTGGTTTAGATCTATCAAATCAGCCATTCAAATCGATCAGATACATCAGATCCATCATCCAAATCTAGCAGTTTGGGCTCTGTAGTCGTCACAACAATCAAATCCGCCATTCAGATCTGACTAATTGTGTGGGTTCCTATACCTGGGCATGATTTTCGCAGGACTTTGGGTAGCATTGAATTTTCTGGGATTTGGCCACTGCAGTATTCCTAAGAAAGGATTAAAACTCTGTTCAGAGTAAAAAAAGAAAGAAAACAAGTCTGATACCCCCTGGGATGCTTATTAGAGACTTAGCTCATAAGAATCAGGCCGATGAGTTGAGCAAGGTGGTACCATTCAATTGTTAGTGCAAAATTTTTTTCGGGTGATCCCAAATTTCAAGTACATTGGATCGATGCATGGTACAAACTAGAGCTCAAGCTATGGCCAATGAGAGGATTGACAACCTTGAATCACAATTGAAAGATGTACTATTGCAGCTGAAGAACTTAAATCAAACACTCTCAAAGGGAAAGATGGAGGAACGCATAGAGGCATATATTGGCAATGAAAACATTGAGGGTGAGTCTAGTCAGTCTCTTCACCTCTTTGGCACCCACCAACAATCCCAGCCGCGACCACCCAAGTTGGACATGTATAAATTTGATGGCTCTCACCCAACCACATGGACAACACAAATGGAGCAATATTTCACACTGACTCACATCATGGATGATGCGACTCAACTTAGTGTGGGTAGCATGTACTTGGACAATGAAAGATGGCAATGGTGGAAATGGCATCAACGTTGCTATGGAAGGCCCTTAACTTGGCAGACATTCAAAAAAGCTCTTACAGATTGCTTTGACCATGAATCTAACTTTTTGGGTCATCTCACTAAGCTTTGACATACAAGAATAGTGAATGAATATATTACAGCCTTTGAAGCCTTAACCTTTCACACAAGAGGTCTACACAATCAGTTCCACTTGGAATGTTTTGTCAGTGGTCTCAAAGAAGCCATACAAGCCCATGTCTGACTACAACACCCTATCTCATGGTTGGATACTTGTAGGATAGCTCGTGAAGTAGAACATGTGTTAGCGGCCCAATCTAATCGCCAAATTTCATACCAAGGGTCGCCTCACTTAGGCTCAAGCACTACCCAAACACTCAAGGTTCAAAAGGTGTCACCAGCAGAAATGGCGGAAAGAAGAAAGCAAGGATTGTGTTACTACTATGATGATAAATACTCCCCTGGGCATAAATCCAAGGAGCCCAAACTCTTTCAAATTGATGCTATTGATCACAGTTCAGCGGAGGAAGCCCCACCACTTGAGGAACCATAGGAGCAAGAAGAGGAAAACTAGTAGGACAATGCACCTGAAGAACCAGTTATCTCGCTGCATGCTTTGGACAAGATTTCTTTTCCCCAAACTCTCAAAATCAGAGGTTTTATTAAGCATCGCCCAGTAGTAATCTTGATTGGTAGTGGCAATACAAATAACTTTATCCATCAAAGAGTCGCAGAAGCAGTGCATTGTTTTGTTCGAGCAGTTTCTAACTTCCAGGTCCAAATTGATGATGGGGGGGACAATGAAATGTGAAGGCCGCTGTGAAAATGTCAAACTTCAAATGGGGGATTATCAGTTAAAGACCCACATGTTTTCCATACACATGGGAGGGTGCGACATTGTCTTAGGTGCTGAATGGCTTCGCACACTTGGCCCAATCATAATGGATTTCTAGGAGTTATATATGAGCTTTAAGCAGAACAACCACACACATGCCCTCCGCAGACTCCAAGCGGGAGCTCCCTCTATCATCAGCTCACATCGGATGGAAAAATTGTTAAAAAAGGGCCACCATGGAGTTATAGCCCAATTTAATGCCATCCAGGCCTTCGAATCCAATTCTCTTCATATTCATCCTGAGATGCAATAAATCTTAAACAACCATCTGCCAGTATTTGACAAGCCTCACGAGCTTCCACCCTTGAGAGGGGAACATGATAATAACATTACTTTGGTCCCAGTGGCCCAACCACCAAATGTGCGCCCATATAGATATCCATTTTCCCAAAAGAATGAAATTGAAAAAATCATCAAGGAACTCTTGGAAGCAGGCGTCATTCATCCCAACATTAGTTCTTATTCATCGTCGATGGTCATGGTGCTCAAAAAAGATGGGGAATGGCGTATGTGTCCAAACTTCAGGGCCCTCAATAAGTTGATGATCAAAGATAAATTTCCCATCTCGGTTGTCGATGACTTGTTGGATGAACTAAATGGGGCTCAATTCTTTACTAAGCTCGACCTTCGCTCAGGCTATCACCAAATTCACATGAAAGAAGTAGAAATTCTAAAGACTAATTTCTGAACTCATGAAGGCCATTATGAGTTCCTGGTCATTCCATTTGGTCTTTGTAATGCCCCATCCACTTTTCAGAGCCTTATGAACCACTTGCTCAAACCATATCTCATAAATTTTGTCCTTGTTTTCTTTGATGACATCCTCATCTACAGTCGCACCTGGGCCACACATCTTCAACATGTAGATCTGCTCTTGCAACTGCTCCGCAAGCATAAATTATTTGTCAAGATGTCCAAGTGATTTTTTGGCATGGAAGAAGTTGAGTATTTGGGTCACATTGTGGGGCGTGAAGGTGTCAAGGTGGACCCCAGAAAGATCTAGGCAATGCAGGATTGGCCTCAAACAAAGACCTTGAAGAGCTTGAGAATATTTTTGGGTCTCATATGCTACTATCACAAATTTGTTCGCATTTCTAGGCCCCTCACTTAAATCCTCAAGAAAAATTCATTCCTCTAGAATGATGAAGCACAACAGGCCTTTCTAGCTCTCAAACATGCCATGTGTTCCACTCCAGTCTTAGCATTACCTGAATTCACCAAAGCTTTTGTGATTGAATGTGATGCTTCTGGTATGGGTATTGGGGTAGTTTCAATGCAGGAAGGTCGAACCTTGGCCTTCACGAGCCAACAACTAAGTGGGGATAATCTGGGAAAATCTACCTATGAGAAGGAGATGATGGAAATCTTACATGCAGTAGATACCTGGAGACCACACTTATTGGGGTGACGTTTCCAAATCTGCACAGACCATCAAAGCCTTAAATATTTTTTGGAGCAACGCCTATCCTCGCCACAACAAAATAAATGGCTCGCCAAGATGCTGGGATATGATTATGAGATCATTTACAAGAAAGGGCGCGAAAATATTGTAGAAGATGCATTATCCTACCAATTTGAGGAGGAAAGTACCCTGTTCACAATTTCCCTTCCCATTCCAGAATGGATTGAAGAGGCTCACAAGAAATGGTTTTCACATCCCTAGCTCTCCCAACTCATTAATAAACTATAGGCAAATCCAAATTCCATAGAGGGCTACTCATGGTAGGACGAGATTCTTTGCTACAAGTACATAGTCATAATATCACCAACATCCACCCTCAAAAGCCACATTTTGGCAGAGTTGCACTCATCTCCCACTGCAGGACATTCAGGCTTTCAAAAGACATACGCTCGCACTCGAAGATCATTTTTCTAGATAAGCATGAAAAAGGACATTCTTACTTTTGTAGCTGAATACGACATCTGTCAGCGCCACAAAGGAGAAATAGTCAAATCCCCAGACACATTAGAGCCCTTGCCCATCCTGACCTCAATCTAGATGGAGGTTTCGATGGATTTCATTATGGGTCTTCCAAAGTGAAGAAACAAGTCAGTCATCATGGTGGTTGTGGACAGACTTTCTAAGTATGTTCATTTTTGTGCCCTACCCCACCCTTTTACACCAGCTTTGGTAGCTCAATCTTTCATGGATCAGATCTTCAAATTACATGGCATGCCCACTTCCATTGTGTCTGATCGTGACCCGGTCTTCACCAGTAACTTTTGGCAGGAACTCTTTAGGCTACAAGGTACCCAACTACAACTCAATACTTCCTATCATCCACAAACTGATGGTCAAACTGAAGTAGTCAACAAATGTCTAAAGACCTACCTTAGGTGTTTCAATTCAGAAAAGCAACATCTTTGGGTACAGTGGTTACCTTTAGCTGAATGGTGGTATAACACCAACTATCATGCCACCACCAAAATGACTCCATATGAAGTAGTTTATGGTCAACTCCCTCCTTCCCCTACTTCTTATATCAAGGGATTCTCGAAGGTACAAGCAATGGATCAATTCCTATAGAACCACACAACCATGCTGGCCCACCTTAGAGAGAATCTTCATCAAGCAATAGGCATATCAACATCGCTTAGAAATCCAATTTCAAGAAGGGGAACAGGTATTTTTGAGGCTACAACCATATAAGCAGACATCACCCAAATATAAGGGTTGTTAGAAATTATCTCCAAAATTCTATAGACCATATCAAGTACTTCAGCACATTGGAGAAGTCGCCTACAAGCTAGCTTTGCCACCCACTGCAAAAATCCATCCAGTCTTCCATGTCTCATGCCTTATGAAAGTGATTGGGAACCATTGCAGAATTAAAACCAGTCTACCTAAAGTGGATGAAGAAGGGTCAATTTGGCTCCAACCCGAACAGGTTCTTGATGCATGAGAGTGGCACTTGTGTGGCTACACGATCAAGGAAGTCCTCGTCAAGTGGAAAGACACCTCTCTAGAAGATGCAACCTGGGAACTAGCTACTATCCTTCAGCAGTTTCCGCAGCTTTAGCCTTGAGGACAAGGTGTTTCTTATGGGGGAGGGCATGTTAGGGTCCAAACTTAACCCCCTTATTTATGTAATAGGATCGAGTCATAGTTATAGTTAAGTAAAGAGAATAAAGCCCATATTAATTATTGTAGGTGGTTAACTCGCATTTAATGAAGGGACCACAGTTAGTTGCAAATGGGCCATGGTATTAGATAGATGGTATTAATAAGAACCATGGTATTGCCCCATGGTATTGCATGTATGAATCCTATATAAAGGATAAAGACTCCCCTTGAGGAGCATCGTGTCTTATTTTGTAATCGAGCTTTGCTCTATTGGAGGTTGCCCCCTCGAAGAGGCAAGTGAACATTGATTTTTGAATAATAAAATACTTGCTGATATTTCTCATTGTTCTATGTTCTGGGTATATTTCTTCGCATATTTGGTATTCTGGTATCGTCTTGCAGGTTAAGAGCATAACAGACTCAACCAACCACAATCACAACTTAACAAAGAAGTAACAACGCTCGACTTAACCAACCACAATAACGAATTAATAGAGTAGTAACAACGCAATATACATCACAAATTAACAGAGAAGTAAATCCCTAATACATGTATACATAACAAGCAGTATTCATATAACTTTGTAACTCAATACAAGACCCAATATCGCTTTCACATCTTCACATTCTTAAGAATGTACAACTTAAAAGCGCACAAAAAGAAATGTTGATAATGTACTTGAACTCTAATTTCTGACAAATGAATCCAAGTAAAATAAATTTTTGGGCAATTCAATTAAAAAAATTAATGGAATGCCATCTTCAATGATCTGTTCATGGTCAACTTTTGACATTCTCCATTTTTTAACTTTCAATTGTTTTTTTTTATTGAACCCCTATCAACTTTATGCACATTGCACACACCAAGTGGCTATATTGACAACTTATGACATTAGGTTGATAGTCTTGAAAGTAAACATTACTCTCAGTTTGGTGAGTTTCTTGGAAAAAATAACGTTTCAGTATAATATACCCTCTTTCATATATAAAACCGTTATCATCATAGTCTTCTAATAACTTCATTTTTTGTTTAGTGCACAGCATCAAATAGTACTTGACATTTTCTATGTTGTTAGTGGGTGAAACTACAACGAAAACATTTCTTGCACAATAAAACAAGTGTAAATTCATATCATAATTTACATGAAATTAACTTTATCAATATGGACTTGATTTATTATTCTATTTCTAGAGCTCTATAGTTTAAAATATTATCTAGATACTTATACACATGATTTTTAAAAACATAATATATATATTATATAAGTATATTATATATATATATTAATTATTAATATATATATAGTATAGTATATAATATGATATATTTATATATTAATATCAGATTGAAATTTACCTTCTCTAACAAGGATCAGAAACTGATTCAGCTCTTTAGATGATACTATATCTCCTTGATTCTCATCTCTTCGAAGCTTGCAACTGACATTTTCCCCTTTGTATTTAGTTTTGTATGTTGCAAAGGTTTTAAATACATATTTTTTTCACAATCATCATTGGATTGTGTGTCCTCTATGCAAACAAGACAAAAACAATAATAATCTTTTATCAGATGAAAACACATTTTTGATAATCCTTTGTTTTAATTGAATGCAATTTTCAAGTCCCTTTTACTATTTCAACTTCATATGTAATCAATCTATCTACATCTTCGACTCCAATATGCCAAAAAAACTATAGTAAATTCAAACAAGAATTTAAATATGTTATTTGAAATACAATTTATATATATTGAAGATAATCATTGTCACACTATTTAAACTATATAATTTATAAATGTTTAAAATTATAAAAGTTAATAAAAATTATCATTTATTAAAACTATATACATGTTAATTTGTACATATATGTACATACTTTCGTACCTCCCTTGATGGGTTATTCTGATAGCTTAGTGCAACATCACACCATTGAACAACTTGTTTATCTGAGACAAGTCTGTTTGTAGAGTGGTCCATTTGACATCTTTGAAGTGCTCATTTTATACATGCCCCTGCACCATCATGTTCTCCTTTTCCATGACAAGTTTCAAAGAAATTCCAACAATGTTTAATGTGGGTTTTCTTATGAAGACGACACAACCAAAAGAATGATCGTGAATATTTGAATGGACATGCGCATCCATCTAACCATATCCAATGTTCATTGAATTGTATTCAACGACCTTTCAATGAGTCATAAATCTTATCAAAACAATGTTGTACAAAATATGTATCATGTGTACGATCATCGCTGATATATAAGTGATATTCTTTAATAACATGTTGATTCTCACTAATGCTTTCTATATCATCAACATTTTGGTCAACATGTCTATATAGAATATGGACTAGCATAGAGACTTGGTTAGAATGATAATATTCATTTTGTATTACATTTTGTGCAACAAATAGTAATTCTCTGGAAAATCAAATATTGAAAAAATGGTACTCGGTGAAAACATTTCACGGGATTTTTTGAATTGGAGATCCTACCATTGAGCTCTATGCAAATGTTTGGTGTACTTATAAAGTTTCGTCTCAAATTTCTTCAAAAACTCTATCACATGATTTCTTCTTCTTGTAATTCAATCCTTTTAGCACTTTCACTATTATTTAAACTAATTGATGTATGGATATATTCATATCTCTTCCATTTCACTTTTAGTTTAGAAAATTATTGATCATATATATCAATAGAATACTTGTTGTGAAATAAAGTTAAATTTCCACAATGATCACATTTTTTACCACCAACACATTTCTTTTGGTAAAATAATTCATGACTTCCTCTTTCACATAGAATATCAGATATGAAACCATAGATAGTGGAAGGAGGA
>APFE030974340.1:0-10542 GCA_000404065.3 Pinus taeda | reverse complement strand
ATCAACTTTTGCACTGAGCATGGAATTCAATTGCAACATATTGTTCCATATACTCCACAGCAAAATGGTGTAGTTGAAAGGAAGAATCGCATCTTAAAGGAAATGGCTAATTATACACTTCAAACTAAAGGACTTAGTCTTAATTTTTGGGCAGAAGCAATTAACTGTGAAAATTACATAGTAAATCACACTCCTACTAAGGTTTTAAAGAATATCACTCTAGAAGAAGCATGGAGCTCAATTAAACCAGATGTAAGTCACCTTCACGTTTCTGGAAGTGAAGCATGGGCCCATATTTGAGATGAGAAACATAAATCCTTAGAACCTAAGAGTGAAAAATGTATTTTTGTTGGATATTCTGAAGATGTCAAAGAATATAGACTTCTTCAACCTAAATCTAAAAATGTTATCATTAGAAGAGGTGTAAAGTTTGCTGAAAATATATTGGCCTACGAGCCTAGCTCCATGAATGTGCCACCTATCTCTATCCATTCTACTTCTAGAAATATTCCTTCTTCAGATGATGACAGCAAAGATGAAAAACCTCTCCCACATTCTCAAGATCCTCGTTTAGCTCCTCAACTTCCAAAATGGGTCTGTGCTACTCGGGATGCAACAGGTGCTCTTGTAGGTGATCCTAAAGATCAACATCATACACATTCTCAATTCGATAGAGCCTCTTCTTTATGGGCTCAAGCTTCATTGAATTATTATTCTAACACCTTTGCAGAAGATTTAGGCCATCCAGATTGGGATGTAGCTATGAATGAACAATATTTTTCATTACTGCCAAATGATACATGGGACCTTGCTCCTCTTCCAAAAGGACGAAAACTTGTTAGATACAAATGGGTTTACAGAACCAAGTTTGGACCAGATGGGAAAGTTGATAAACATAAAGCTCGTCTTGTTTATAAGGTTTGTTCACAAGTTGAAGGCATTGACTATACTGAAACCTTATCCCTTGTTTCCAAAATGAACTCTATCCGCCTTGTTCTTTCCCTTGATGCCTCTTTCAAATGGGAAGTCCATCAGATGGATGTTAAATTTGCCTTCTTGCATGGGGACTTGCATGAAGAAATCTATATGGAACAACCTCCCGACTTTATAAAAAAAGACTCAAGCCTTGTATGTCAGCTTAAGAAATCCCTTTATGGTCTCAAGCGAGCCCCTTATAAAAACATATGAAGTCCAGCCTTAAAAATCCGTTTGAAATGACAGACTTAGGACACTTGCATTATTTTCTTGGTCTTCAAGTGTTGCAATCCAAAGAAGGTATTTCCCTTTCCCAGTCCAGGTATGCCTATGATCTTTTACGCCACTTTCATATGGAAGACTATAAGCCAACCCCTTCTCCCTTTCAATCTGGAGCCAAACTTGCAGTCACTTGTACTTCCCCTAAAGTTGATTCTACCTTATATCGTCAGGTTGTTGGAAAACTTTTGTATATGACGCATACACGTCTTGGTCTTTCCTTTGTTGTTGGCCTTGTTGCTGAGTTTATGAAAAACCCACATGAAAGTCATTGGAAAGCAAATAAAAGAATACTTCATTATGTTCGAGGTATAGTTCCATTTGGGATTCATTACAGTGCAAAAGCATCTCCTTTATTGGTTGGTTTCACTGATTCTGATTGGGCTGGTGACCCTGATGATAAGAAGTCTACTACAAGTTATGTCTTCACCCTTGGTTTTAGATCTATTATATTGGCTTGCAAGAAACAAAGTGTCATTTCTCTTTCTTCAACAAAAGCAGAGTATCATGGCATTGTGGAAGCTAGTAAGGAAGCCTTGTGGCTTCATTTGATCCTTTCAGAGTTTGGTTTTTAGTAGCAACATCTGACTACACTTTGGTTAGAATCAAAGTTCCATCATCTATGCAAATATTCATTCCAACATCAATGCAAAAAACACATTGAACTACACATGCACTTGATCAGAAAGCTCATTCATGACCATGTTCTTGAAGTGCAATATTGTTCAATCGATGATCAATTTGCAGACATATTTACAAAGGCTCTCACAGAGGCAAAGTTAACTAAAATTCAATTCATGGTTGGAGTTCAGGAAGTTGTCACTAAGGGGGATAGGCTCTAATGCCTCCTTCTCCTATTGTGTCATCTTTGTACATTCTTCAATCCTATTCCAAGTTGTTCTTAAGGGGGGATGTTAGGATATTCCGACACATAGGAAATAATTAAGTATAACTTGGTCTAGTTTATAGTGAGGTAAAGTGTGTTTCTTTAGTATGTACTTTTTGTAACTTACAATTCGACCGTCGTAATATGTTCTAGACATGAAGTGATGTAACGGTTCATTCTCTCCTCAATATTACCGACACTTGATCCATGGCTTAACCCCTGATTGGTCCATGATCTCTATTTAAAGAGCATGGAGGCTCATTTGTTAGGTGATCGTTTATGAGAGAAGCTTATGTAAATTTTCTTTCTTTTACATTAAAATTGCCTGAAGTGGTCGTGTTGGCTCAGGTTATGGATTGTTTCCCTCTATAAGGGTTTTAACCATGTCAAGAACACTGGTGTACTGATCTGTGATCTGTTTGTGAGCGGTGTCCTTTGGTGTTCCATCTAAGGAACTTACCATGTAAATTCGTACACTAGAAGAATTGGAAAGTCTGTTATGACCTATTGCAATTGGAAATTATGGATCTCCTCCTGGAAATTAGAAGCTAAAAACCCTCTGAGAAATTCTGGATATTCCTCCCATGTGTTTTTCTCTTCCTTCCCTACACAGATTTGCAACTACAACCCTTGTTGTAAATCTTCTATTCCGATATATGCTCAATGAATCAACTGATCTGCTCACCAAAACTGCTTCCCAACAACCACACTGCCTACTAGAATTCTACTCTGGGTAAATCAAACTTTTCCTACACTATGCCTGTGGAAATCAATTTTCCTTCCCAGCAATTCGCACCCCTAGCCAAGTCTACACGTCTCTAAATATTGTGCTTCAAATCTATGTCTGGAATCGTGTGATCTGTCAATATTTCAATTCTGAGCCTATGATTTGATCAATAACACTTTGATACCATCTGAAATTTCCATGAATGAAACAACTAGAAATTATTCTCCTAATTGATTAGTAGTTTATTTGTTTACGACAAATATAAAATACATTGATGCATTCTTCACAATAAAATTATGTCGCAGAAGTAAAGAAATTAGGAATTGAGAAATAGATAAACCCGCATAAAATTTGATGCAATTATTTTTTACTAAAATTATCGAGAAAAAAATCGAAGGGAAAATTGGTGTAACAGATGAGGGTTCATTTTAGTATGCAACAAATATATAGAATTATATTTTGGACGCCCTACTAGAGATCCTCTGGAATTCTATCTCAACTGGAAAATAATATGGGAAATGATTTTCCCTCACAGCAACTAGATATGGCCCTCTCTAGAAAATTTGCACGTCTTAGCTAATTATCACAACCAGATTGGAAATGTGCACTATCTGCTAGAGAGAAATTAATCTTTGTTTGGGAACACTTTCAGCAAGTCATCTTGCCTCCTCCTACCCATTTGGATCTAATTCGTTATGCCTCTGAGATGTAGATCTTGGATCTTGCACTCGCTCTTTCTGGGAAACTTGGCAACTTGCAATGTAGATTTTCAGCCTCCCTACTAGATAATTCTATCTCCCTTTCCTTGATTTAGAAACTAGAAAACCCTTTAAGAATTTCTCTGGAAATTCTTCCTGTTGCAAACCCCTGCTACTCTTTTTCCCTGGCTTGAGCTGCACCCTCACTAGATCTACGAACTTGGTAGCTCAATCTGCCTTGATCACACTGATCTCTCTAATGCAGTTGATGTCTTCTCCAAGCCTCTTCGACCTGCTCTTATGATCTCTTGTTGAGTCTTCAACGACCACGTTTTAATCTCCATCAACGACTAAGATCAATTAAAATTCATCAATAGAAGTCTCTAGAGAAATCTCGAACATCCTTAATTAACTACTTTTAATTTATCACTTTTCCTAAGTTAGGCTTAGGAAATATTTTAATTATGCAAAATTAATTTAATTAAGGTGTTTCCCAAGCTTATGTCGCGAAACATTTTTTAGGTTTGGAGATATATTGTTCCTTAGCTTCTTAACATCATTTGAGACTAGAACACCTATCTGATGTTACCATAAACTAACATGATTGAAACTATTTCAATAAATGATACATATAATGGAGGTGACTGCACTATGACCCACATTCAAAAATTATTTGAGTAGAATCCACAACTGTATAAATAATAATGTTAGTTCAACCAATGTAGCCCACTACTCAACACATAATCCTTATATTTCATATGACATTTTATTTGGATTATAATGGTACTTCTTGTTTTCACCCTCACCATGACTATGCCACGAGTCTATACCTTCCAAGGGCAACCCTCCATGTAAATCCATTTTTTTGTTACATGGGTTTTGTTTTACTTACATTTTGAAACAAACCTAAGGCTAGAGCTAACACATGAAAATTTTCACTAGCATGGCTAGCTACCTAGCTCACATTTCATTCTATGGAAATGGATAAGTGAGTTTTTCTTCTTACCAACATATAAATATTTAGTTGTTTAATGCCATCAATTGCGTGCCTTTCCTAGTCTGCCCTAACTAGCTTACAATCTTACTAATTTGAAATCCCATCGTGAATACTAAAAATTGGTTTCCATCACCTTGCCTCTATTATACTTATGAAAAATATAATGAACCTAACCATGTAAATCACAACAAATTTCATGGCCACAAGCTATTCTCCAACCCACATATTTTTTTTTCTCTATGATGTCAGGTTGAGCCATACCATCTCGGCTCACAATATTAGGTTAATCCATACCACTTTAAAATATGCTAAGGAATACCATGGCTAATTCAAAGAGAATTTTTCCACTTATGTAGTTGTACATAGATTGGCCACAACAAGGAAGGAGGGCAAAGCTTGTCCCTCACAAAACCAACGTGCGACCTATGTTCGGTCTCACAAAGAGAGGCACAAAACTCATTCACTTTGCATACATTTGGGTTATGTTTCAACCCGTGTTTTATGCATTTGGGCTATCATTATACCCACAACCCACGATTTATAGCCTATAACTCTCCAAGCCTGCATTTTAATTCATCGTAAACATACATGTTATCACTTTATTTTCTCATGTGTTTGAAAGTTGTATTTGGACCCTGCCATAGTCATGTTCGCAGCACATCATGCAAAGCATAAAAAAGTATTTTTTGGCATTTTGCAGTTTTAAGTTTCCTGAAGCTAGTTCACCTCCATCCTCATATGGCTTGTCATGTGTTAAATTAAATTCAAAAATAATCACCTAGATAGGTAAAAAAATCAACATTTGTGCACAATAGATATACTCACACTCCATAATTATCATTTGATGCCTCCCACGCTATGACATCGTCCCCTACCTTCAACCATTTCCATCATCAACTCAAAATGAAGTGTTGGGTAGTTTATAAAGTTTATCTATGGCTTGAAAATAAATATGGGTAAGAAAATATAAAGCTCAACCCTCAATGTTGTCATAGATAACCAAGTCTACCTAATTAAAGTGTTACTCCCAAATGGGTTGTGAACTTTAGTCATGCGTATGTTCATTATACTTTCCATATAAATGCTCTTTTATGATAATATACATGGCTTCCATTATGAAGCCCAAAAAAAACGCAAAGTAATGTTTCATCCTTTGCTTAGTGACAACTATTTCATGTATTTATCCCATACAATTCATGGGATATATTTGTTACATATTATGTTTTCTATATACACAAGCCATGCTTTGATTTGTGGTGTAAATATGCAAAACAACTCAGAAATAGTTGTCTTGATTAGCACATTATAGTATCATATATATTACTCTTTGCACATAGTTTTATAATGTTTTGATAAATAAGCTACATAAGCACAAAAATATCTCATTTATCATATGCATTGTGTAAGCACATTGTTCATAACAATTTCTCCTATTGCATGAATAAACAATTCCTGCCCCCATGTTATATATTTTCCACTTGTGTGTATGCAAAACACCCCATCATTTATGTGAAACATGATTTTAAACAATCTTTTATTTTTTTTATTATAAATTAATGGTTGCATGACATATTTTCTTGATCACAGTACATTATGAGTTTCTTTAGCATGGGCTCTTAGGGTAATTGAAAGGGGCAAGACAGAAGAACCAATGTATCGTGGAGGGAAAACAAGAACAAAAGAATAATATTTCCTATACCCTTTGATGAGGACTCTGAGAAGTTTAATCGGCTCACTCAAATAGGAAACTTATACCTCAAAGGTCATCCTCCCCCCTCCTAATCCACATGCTTCACAAAATGTACCTCTCCCACATCCTAGCATCATGGAAATCCAAAATCTCATGTATCTCAGTAGCAGCCTGTACAAAATGATGGTTGGGAGACCAACCCTTTTAGAATTGCATATGTATTTGCACATTAACCTACTATTTTTCATCCCTCGATTCATCTTGTGATCATTTCTCCTCAAGTACCTTCTACGTTATCTCAGGGCACATAATTCGATGTTGATCAACCTCTTGATTCCCCTACTCATCTTGCATTGGGAAATTTTCATATGTCAATCATGAATTCCCATGCTCCCTCTAAGGCCACTTCATCACACACATATTTACATTCCACTAGAAGAAGGATGGGGGTGGAGAGAAATATCCTTCCAAAACATGCGTTCAGAGGTACAAGGAGAAAAGGTGAAAGAGGAGAAAAGGCCATTCTACATGCCTAGCCTGAGTAGACCCCTTGAGCTAACATGAGTTATTTCTTTGGCATGATATGTTTTCACTTTACTTTATTTGGACATATTTTAGACTACAAAATTATCATATTTTGGGGGCACCATATTATTGGCTATGTTACATGTTTCAATGGCATTATTGTTGATGGGAGACACAAGGATTATTTCACATGCTTGTTTATAAATTATGATGGATGTCAAGATGGTTCATATAAATGATTTTATGGTGATGGTATTCTTGATCATATCATGTTTATATATGTTTTGTTTCATGGGAGTTACAAGGATTAATGAAATATTTCATGGACATGATCGGGGACCCCACCTATTAATATAATTTTAATTAATTAAGGAAAAAGTGTTTTAAATGCCTTCTCTTGAAGTAAAAATAAAAACAGTTTAACATAATAAAAACATTTAGCTATAAAACATATTTTCTCTCCAATTACATAAGGAGAATATAAAACTGGACATAAAGCATAGAAGAGAGGATGGAAAATACTAGCGAGGAGAGGTATGCATAAGTTTTAAAGTTTTTGTTTTTTCTCTAATTAATTTATTCTAGAGTACAATAGCTTACTTGTTTTGGTGACAACAAAAATCCTTCAAGAAGTGACAAGAAGAAAATGAGCTCATCAATTTATGATTCCTTTATCAAGGTTGTTATTTATTTCTTGCATTATCTTGTGTTGTTAGAAGGTCTGATATTTGTCATATCAGTGCTAACTGGTGCACTTTTGCAGAACATATTGTTGATCGAATCTTATTGAAAGTGTCCAAGTTGCCCAACACTTTGTCTTAGTTAATGTTGAAATTTCAAGTATCCATGTAAGAGTTTTTTTACATCCTAGATGGTTTAGAGTTAATTTTTGGTTTAGATTCTCGTAGGAATCATCCAAAATATTATGGTGTACTCATAATTTTATTAATAAAATATACAATTGACAACCTATATCTTTCCAGAATATTTCACCAAAAATTTTACTTTATATTTTTAATTTTTATGAGAAAATATTTTTGACATTAGTGGCTAATTAATTAATTTATGTCATATTTGAAGATATGTGTGTGTGGTCTTATGGCTAACATGATATTATCATAAATATCTCCCTGCAAATTCATTTATTAGTTTGTTTTCAACTTGTTTAAATTTCAATTTAGTTACTTTACATTATGTACATGATAGTTTATATCATCTCCTTTTTGTTTGTTTCTTTGTTGTACATGATTTACTTTGCTTTATTGTACAAATATGTTCTATAAAATTTTATTGTAGTTTATTTTAGGGCAATAAACCTCGGACATAGTCCCATTATCTCACCCGCCTAGTGAGATTCGAGGAAGTTGGAAGTGAAGCATAAGAAACTTCACTCATCAACACTCTTGCCCTTGCACAAGAAAACTCATGACTTTCTGGCTTGTGGCAAAGGAATATGTGGGTTCAACTAACAAAAATGAGATCAATACTAGTTGTACCATTTGCTAACAATTTTCAGCTATAGTAACCACTTCCCATACCCTCATAACTATGGTTGGTTGACTTCCCAACTTATACCCAAATATCTTTCAATCGCTGAATTTTGGAAAGTGGGCAAAAAGGGAAAATTTTCAAATTTAATTTGTGGGAATTGGTGACATGGGTTTTCAATGAAAGGTGTTTCGTTGGGTAGGTACAATAATCTTGCAGCCTCCTGATTAGTTCATTTTTGCCATATCATGGCCAATGCTAGTGCTACACCCTTCATTCAATTTTTCATCACATTTTATTCATTAATTAGCAAAATGCAATCACATCGTTTTTAATTGTTTGTCACAATTCATAAGTCATTAAAACACAACCATCATGGTTGACGTTGACATTGAGCCACAGTGATAATTACATACTGGGGGGAGATAAGTGTTATATTTCTACAATGGAAACAATGAAATAGTAGAAATTATTTGTATTTTTGAGCAGTATTTACCTACTAATTTTATGGTACATTTGGTTGAAGATATTCAATTCATTAATGTAGAGAATTATAGATGGATGTTCTTCCTAGTGAGGTACATGAAAACACTTTAGGGGTTTGTAAGGAAATGAGCACATCATATGTCTAAACATACAATGTTATTAAATATTTCTTCTTCCTTTTTTAATGTTTGAGTTCCTCAAACACTTGCATATCATTGTCTTATAATTTAAATTACAAGTCATTGTCTCACTAGATTTAATAATGATCTACTTCTTTCTACTTTAGTGGTAAGCAAGGTCAGCATCAACAACAATATTTTTCAATTTCCAC
Source organism: Pinus taeda (assembly GCA_000404065.3). NCBI lineage: Eukaryota > Viridiplantae > Streptophyta > Pinopsida > Pinales > Pinaceae > Pinus > Pinus taeda. The sequence goes on along the minus strand of APFE030974340.1, from coordinate 1,460 downwards.
TTCAACTTTAGCATTGTAGACTAATGTTTTTGTTGTTATGAGGAATGATATGGATTAGCATACGTATTTAGCAAGTCATGTTATTATTTGTATTATAAAGATTATTGTAGTATGGAAAGTGATGAATCCTTCTGGTTTCATATCACATATTCTTATGGATTAATTGAGATATTTCTCCAACTATCTCTATTAGTGTGCTTAGTTGCTAGTTCTTAGGATTTAATTGAGCACGCATCTCTTAATTTGTTGTAATATTTCTCTTCATGCAATGCTATATAAACATGTGATTTGTTTAATAAAATTCAGCCATAGGTTTTACTTGTACTTCAATGTACAACTTTGCTAGAGAATGGTTTTGGTATCAATCCACATTAATTGCATAGTTTTTATAGTTCGTATTATTTTTAAAGTTGTTTGTTGCATTGCTTTTAATATAGTGCATTGATTTTGACATTTATACAATAAATTCATTATTCTATTTTGTACATTGATTTTAGAGTTAGTATAGTACATACATTTAATTTATTCTATTTTGTGTATGGATTTTAGTGTTTATACAATGGATAAAGACTACATGATAAATATTTCCCACTATTTTGAAATGATAGATTAAATATAATTGAATGAAATGTTACTAATAGTAAAGGAATTTAGTAGTGAGGAAGTGAATAATTAATCAATTACATGGTTTGAGATCATGACCATGGAAAATTAATTAAAAGTAAAGGTTCACATGGTCTGCAAATCACAAGATGATAGAATGAGAATCACAAAGAGAAATGTCCCATGATTCCAACATCTACAATTGTAGATGTCCATATGGCAAGAAACCAAACCAAAAGGTCATATTAGTCCCACTTTTCCCACTTCTATTGGGCATGGTACCTGAAAGTACAATAAAGGTCACTCAAGCTCAAAATTCTAAGATGACTTTGTCAATATCCCATGGTCGGAATACTTTCCTATAATCCCAAGTGCACCTTTGGGTGCCAGAGTTCTTATTTGCCAATATTTCCTTAATTTGAATGAATATTCTTTGTGCAAGTCCCTTTCTAGTGGTCTCACAAATGAGATTCTTTTTGAAGCTTCATGAAATCAAAATGATTGATTTTAGAGAAATCAACCATTGATATTAGAAAGAAGGAGAGATAGAGTATGCCCTTCACTATAACATCTAAGGTTACAGGTTTGAATGGTGTGTGATTTCAACCTTTTCTATCATATTACCTATATGAAAGATAGTAAGCACAACTATACAAAAACTGAAAAATATAGATTGAGAAGATCATTGAGTAATCTATTTGTTATTTATTATAAGCTTCTTATTACTTTTTACCATTCATCTTCTTCATTTTTACTTTATTGTTATTCATTTTAATCATCATGTAATTTTTGAAGTGGCCCTTTTCATAATACAAAATATATATAAGACTGAGTAAATTCAAAAAATCAAATTTATT
>APFE030974329.1:22991-34087 GCA_000404065.3 Pinus taeda | reverse complement strand
TTACAGTGCCAAAGCAGCGCCTCTATTAGTTGGTTTCACTGATTCTGATTGGGCTGGTGACCCTGATGATCGGAAGTCTACTGCCGGTTATGTCTTCACTCTTGGTTCAGGACCTATTACATGGGCTTGTAAGAAACAGGCTGCCATTTCTCTTTCGTCAGCAGAAGCAGAGTATCGTGGTTCCGTGGAAGCTAGTAAGGGAGCCTTGTGGCTTCGTCAGATCCTATCAGAATTGGGCTTTGAGCAGCAGCATCCGACTACACTTTGGTGTGATAATCAAAGTGCCATTCAGCTTTGCAAAGATCCAGTTCAGCATCAGCGCAGCAAACACATTGAACTTCACATGCACTTCATCAGAAAGCTCATTCATGACCATGTTCTTTAAGTGCAATATTGTTCAACAGATGATCAGGTTGCAGACATCTTCACAAAGGCTCTCACAGAGGCGAAGTTCACTAAACTTCGATATATGCTTGGAGTTCAGGAAGTTGTCACTAAGGGGGGGATAGGCTCTAGTGCCTCCTTCCTTCTCCTATTGTGTCATATTTGTAAATCCTTCAATCCTATCCCAAGTTGTTCTTAAGGGGGGATGTTAGGATATTCCGACACATAGGAATAGTTTAGTTCAACTTGGTCTAGTATAGAGTTAGGTTAGCGTTAGGTAAAGTGTGTTTCTTTACCGTTGTACATTTTGTAACTTACAATCCGACGGTCACGATATGTAGTGATCCGACGGTTCATTCTCTCCTCGGTATTACCGACACTTGATCCGTGGCTTGACACCCGATTGGCCATGAATTCTATTTAAAGCGCATGGAGGGTCATTTGTAGGTTCACCGTGCATGAGAGAAGCTTATGTAAATTTTCATTCTTTTTTTAATAAATTGCCTGTAGTAGCCACGTTGGCGCAGGCCGTGGACTGTTTCCCTCTCTGAGGGTTTTAACCACGTCAAAATACTGGTATTGATCTGTGATCTATTTGTGAGCGGTGTCCTTCTGGTGTTCTGTCTGAGGAACTTACCCTGTAAATTCCTACAAGGAGCAGGCAGATGTGGCTGTGATGTTCCACTGATGGGGCTAGCAGGTTCACATGGTGTATTATATGATTTTGACTTACACTTTCTTAATAATAAGAGTCAACACATTTTCATGCATATGTAGTTATTGTAGTTGGACTGTTCCAGTTGCCTTAATGATATATGTTGTTTAACTTATGTACTTGTGTATGAACTGATTCACATGCAATTATATGAATCTTGTTGTTAATGTGTTGCATATGTTGTTAATGTTGTCACTGTTCATGTCGACTACTCTACCGGACATCAAATAGACCTTTCTTTGAAACTTGTTATATCAAACATCACACTCATCTCGGATTGATCCGTGAGTGTTGTTCGTGTTATCTTACCTTGTATGTTGTGACTGCCGCATTCTTATCGACTTCTCTGCCAGAAGCTATGCATGTCCTTTGTGTGGTGTGTTCCTAGCCAAGTTGGCACTGATCCCTTTCAACCTGGAACTCACCTTCACCTTCCTCCCCCATTTGAAGTGTTGGAAACTCTCATACTCATTCCTTGACTCATTGCATCAGTCACACGCTTGTAATTGATAGAGTTATCTTACTTGCCTCTATGCGACATTGCGGTCAAGGTATTAGCTTTGGGACTCCTACACCAAATGGTCTGAGGTCTAATTGGGACTTCTTACCAGGGAGATCCCCTTGACATGTCGGCGGGCCCAACTCTGTCAACACAAGAATAAATAGAAATACATAATAATTCTTCGGTAACTTTGTTTATTGATTTTCAGTTCATATTTACAGCCTCAAAACTACCCTACGCACTTAGATTTAGGGGTCCGCGCACATAGCTGCATACTCTACCTAGGCCTCTGCGCACTTAGCTGCAGAGCTTTTCTTCTCCTCTCTGACCCACTTCTCTGTGCTATCAATTCCCTTTTGTTGACCCATTACCTCCAATTATGCCTTGGACTCTCTAATACAAACCTATTTATAGCCATTTTCATACAATCCCATGGTCTGCAGACCATGGGTGGATCTCAAAACCGACTCAAGATTTACATAAACAAGGGGCTAAACCCCTTTGACTCCTAATCATCTATGCGCTCCACATCCACAAATAAAAAAGACTTTACATTAGTTATGAAAATATATCAAAGCTTGGGTTATCTTAACCCCAAAAATGACCTAGGGTACCCCATCCAACTAGGCCCCCAACACAAAGATCGTGATTCACCCTAGAGTCACTCAACTGGCACTGCGATCTTTCTATGAAGATCCCCTAGCTCCACCTCTATTACTGCGACCTCGGCAATGCTTTGAGTTGCTGCTTGCTTAACTTCCTCAACCCGTTTTTATTTTGCTAGTCCTTCTATGGCTAGCCTCATTATCCTGGATGGTTGTTGTGACTTGATAAGACTCTTCCAACCATGGCTGCAACTTGGACTTTAGCAAGGCCTCCTTCTGTCCTCCCTCTACCTGTGCTAGGAGCGACTTGCCCTCCTATAATTTAGCTCGGTGTTGCACTGGTGTGATGGAGCACGTCATTGCCCTAACTTCGTCATACTGTCATTGTAGCTCCCTTACTTCCATATTCATTGTCTGCAAGTTCGGATCCTCATACAAATTTTTCACCAACTCCATTGATTTCTCAAATAACATCGAATAGTCAGTGACTGTGTCATCCAGGGTGGCCATTACTTCTATTATCGTGGCTCCGCGCTGCTCCTGGACCTCAAGTGGAGATGCGGGCTGCAACTTTAACTACAACTTTGTGATCTTCATATTGAGTTCAAATTGAACTCGATCGACCTCTACTTTGGCTTCGTGCACACCAACGACTAATTTTCTGATCTTCGCTTCTAGCTGTGCATCCTCGGGGATATGAAGTTTAGGCACTAACTTGCATGCCTCCGCTACTGTTGATTTCAGGCGTGAACTGTGCGCCTGTAACATCTCCTCTCCTTAATAACCTGTGTATTTTCAGCGAACAACTACTGATTATTGACTTTGATTGCATTGACAACATTGAGTGCTCATTGTTCCCTGATTCGAATCTCTTCCATGACTCCTTGTAGTAATGCATGCAGTGACTCAAGTGATATCCCAACAAAGTTTCAAGCCCATTTTTGTGACCTTGTCAAGGAGGGTGCGCTGTCCCTCAGTTTCGGCACAGACTGAACCTTCAGGAAAGGGGAAGACTCGCACATCTTGTGGCGAGGCCATCTCCACGACCGTACTTTTACCCCGTGCCGAGATGTCTTGTGTGCCACTTGCCTTCCCGACATCTTCCTAGATCTTGGTTGCTTGGATTTGCAACTCTTGAAGATACTTCTGAGCTCCCAATGTATGTATGTTGTTGTTCAAAATGTTGTAGTACTTCTGTGGCGGTGTCCCTGACTTTATCACCGATCTCGTCAAGATCAATTTCTGTTAACACCATGGGATCAACCTGTGTTTTCTGGGCTTTCTTATTTTTCCACGATCCCCCTTGCTGCTCCAGTTCACGCCTTTTCAAAATGGAGGGGGTGCGCTGCCCTTCCTCGCCTCTGCTGCCTTTCCCTGTAAGCTCTTTTGTTTCTGTTTCTGGCGAAGGTGACTTGTCACCTTTCTAGGACTCATGCAACTCCTGTTCTGCCTAATCCTTGGCAGCGCATTCCTTCTAAACACGATCCTTCTCTATGGCATCCTTCTTTTTCTGCGCGACCAGGTTCTGTGCAGCCTATTTAGTTACCTCCTTCCTCTTCTTCACAACAAAACTCTCTGCACCGGTGCTTGGTCCAGCAGCTAGATCTCAAGGGGCACGCCACTCTGCGGGCCATCTTTATACCACCTCTTGTACATTCGTTTCTGTTACCAAATAGGGCAAGTCATACCACTTTTGTGTTGGATTCTTCCGCGCCTAGATATACACCCTGTGGAAGTTAGCCTTGAATGTTGTGTAGGCTAATAACTGCATGTACAAGGTTGGGGACAACCCTGGAAGCTGGTTGATGGCCATGTAGAGACTCAATTCCATAAGGAACCAAAATATTTTCATCTCTATGATCCACGCAGGGTCCTTTGTAGCCCATAAGGAGGAAAATTGTGTTGCCTCCAGCAGTCCTTCTTGAAGTGGAGGAAACTGGCTATCCTCTAGAAATTCCCACATGACAAGTACAATGGACAACAACAACCAAGCATAGTGAAACGACTTGGTTTCATCCTAGGCTTCATGGTAGCTTTCTAAGAACTCCTAATAGAGGTATCTGGACCAAGTGAATTGTACGCCCTTCACGCACTGGGTAGCGAGGGACACTATGGGCATCGAAACTTCATCGTGCGACATTTCCTCATCACCTTCTCTACTAATATCTAGGTGACCAATTGCACCGTCAGATATGTGATAGAGAGGATTGAATACCCTTGTGACTTCTTCACAAGGCCATAATCTCTCTTCATTCTTTCAGCGAGGTCCTTTTCCCCCGTCTTCCCACCAAACTCCTTAGTTGGGTTTAGTCCTTCATATGGTAGGTGTGTAATTCTGTGAATTAACATATTTGTAATGTGTATAAGCCCTCCTAGCCATAAACACCCATCGTGCACCAAAGTTAGCATCTCGCACACACAAATTGTGTTAATGGGGGTGCGATGATAATGTGGCACCCATAGCAAGTTAAGTAACCCTAATTGCTTGACACCACGGACCCATTCCTTTGTTTCCAACACTGTAACACCTATTTCTTCATAATAAACTCTCTTCATATACCTATTCATTGCCAAGTGTGGGAACTTGGCATGATCCGCGAGGTCCCAATCCTCCATTTTCAATAGTGGGATCTGCGCGAGATGCAAACCTTCAAAGGGAACCTGCTCAAGTAGCAGGGGCATGGAAATGGTAAACTTCTTCAAGTTTGGGTCCTTTGTGATATTCACCTTTCCCTTTCTTGGAGGGATATACCCAGGTAGCTTTGTTATAGGTTCCACTCCTTCAGCTTCAATATATTCCGTTCCCTGGCCTTCTTCCACCTCCAGGTTCACTACCTTCTGCTTATCTTTCACTGGCTCCTTATCTTTATTCTGTGTTTGTGTCGCGGTATGCTTCCTTGGGGAAGTGCATACCTGCACCAGATTTTTCTTCTTTTCCTTTGCTGCAGGTTGCTTCTCTTTCATGGCAGGTTGTTTATCTTTTGCCATGGTCTATTTCAGCCTTGGTGACCTTGACGTCGTGGGCACCGCATGCATAGCATCTACACTAGATACTTTTGGTCCTGGAGCATTGGATATAGCTGCTTCCGAACTCAGGGCTTCAATGGGGTTGGTGGCAGAGATCCTTTCCATAAAAAACTCACGAGCTTCAAGAGAAATGTCTGTGTGTGCTAAGGATTCCTCGCAAAATGCTCGACTCATAAGCAACAAACAACAAATTTCAACAACTCTAATGGTGCAAAGTATTCTCTGTTGGACCGAAACACGTAATCTATAGCGGTTTTTGAACTCAAGTTTGATCGTTTGACCCAAATACTGACAGTTAATGTTGTTTTGGCAGAAGATCTTCAAAGATTTTTGCCTTAAATGCCGCCAACCCGCTCCTCTTAACCATCTTCTGGCTATCAAGTCATTAAAAGTGACTCCAACGGTTACTTTTCTATTGTGTTGCATGGAGCCTCCCTCCATGGTGCAACTTCCTGTGCACAAATTCTTAGGTTGCAACATCACTATTTTCCGTGCATCCCACCTACTGCGTAGTCCTCCAAACTGGGCGGTGTAGTTTATAGTTTGGCGCTCCCTTGCAATTGCCTAGAGCACTAAGACTATCCTGCCACCATATAGTAATTGCGCAGGATCCCCTGTATATAACTTCAATCGGCTCCCATTAACTCTTCCTGGAAAAGGTTCTCCATTCAGGTTCACAAGCTAAACTACACCTCCATCTGTAATTTATTTGATAATATATGGTCCTAGCCAATGCATCTGGAATTTCGCCAGAAACTTAGTGAATTTACTATCATATAATAGGAAACGACCATTGACCTCAAACGTGTGAAGTTTGATGTGGTGATTGTGCCATGCTCTTTCACGTTCCTTCTGTACTTGCTGATGAAATCCTGCCAAACATCGATCTTCTTCGAGCTCCAATAGCTACGCGAGCCATTCTTCCAAGGCCTCACGATCCACCATACCTATGAGAGCTACTATGCGCAGACTAGGTACAATATACTCCTTTAGCATTACAATGTCTACACAATATACCAATCTAAACGACGTTTTCCTTGTCATCTTCTTGCAAGTAGTCCTATAAGCCCATAGTACCACAGGTATGCGCACATCCCAGTCATTCTGCTATGCATTGCAGATATTTTTCAGTGCATTCTCCAAAATCTTATTGAATGCTTCAACAGTTCCATTGGCCTGTGGGTGGTACAATGTACTCTTCTAATGGTAGACCTGGAATTATTCTGTCAATGTGTTGATCGTTTCATTTAGAAAGTGCATACCTTTGTTGCTCATCAACACTTTCGAGCAGCCAAATCTGGTTAAGACATATTCAAACAAAAATTTTGTTGTTGTAGCCCCTGTACAATCCTTAACGCCTGTGCTTCTGCCAATCTGGTTAGATTTTCTGTTGCGGTTATGATATAGCGCGCCATAGTTTTCTTCCATGGGGGTTGCATTGGCTCAATGAAATCAGTCGCCCATTTTTCAAATGGTTGCAAGTATACTTGAGGTTGTAATGGCAATTCATCCCTTCACAATGGTTTTCCAGTTCTCTGACATACATCGCATGCCTTACAATATGCGTTGGAGTCCTTGTGTAGCATTGGCCACCGTAGACCTATGCGCAAAATATTTTTCACAATCTCCTTTCCTAGATAATGACATCCTGCAACCCCTCCATGAGCTTCAACAAGAATGCTATCCCTCTCAAAATCTGGCACATATCTTCATGATATTTCATCTGCACCCATCTTATACAGATGCCCCACAATAATTGAAAAATATGCTGCACACACTACTAATTCCTTATTTTTTTGAATTGTGTACCCTTATGTTGTGGCCAGCAACAACCCCCCCTTTTTCATTTAAGTGTTTGTCCAAAATACTAAATGAATGGGGACCCTTAGTTTAATTTTGAGAAAAATCAAGTTTTCCTTTCTTCAAAGTAAGGTTACCATCGTAAGCTTAGAGAGGTCTTTCGAATATTTTTAACCTAAGTCTACGATAAGGTAAAGGTCTTTAAAAAATTGCATTACAAAAAGATAGGAAATGCCCTCATTCCCTCATAATAATGGTATGCGCAAGGCCCCCATGTTAAGCCTAACGTCGCATCGCAGTAAAGTAATGCTCATAAGGAAAAACCTCAAGATCTGCCGATCTACGATAACACCGATCGCAAGATCGCATATCGCAGAAATAAACTGGCAATACTTGACAAACATCAAACTTCTGTGACCTGCGATGTTGTGATCGCCACGATGGCGCGATCTGCGATCTTGCGATTTGCGATTAGCGTGACTTGCGATGGCACGATCTTCAATGTAACGTAAGCAAATCATGAATCATTTAATCACGAATCCTTCGGCGCACCATTCAAAGAAAAGCCACTTACCATAATCTGACCCTAGATCATGCGCTTTTAATGATAGTAAATGGATTAGTTGTCAGTTATTAAATGAAATGAAGACGCGTTCTTTTCTAAAGAATTATTTCATGTAAAGTGGCATATTTGGTATATCTGTTGCATTTAAAACTCTCCCATCACCTTTCTCAATCAGTCATTTCCACTTCGCTCATAATCTGCAGGAACTAAGAGTTAAGAAGATTCAAAGCCGAACGTAGGAGAAAATGGGAAAGAAACATAAAGCCCAAGGCTCCGAGACGAAGGAAAAGACGAAGGAGATGGCGCCCTTGTATACAGACACTGCATGCAACAGGGACGCAGGAATTTCGACCTGGTAAGGCATGTGTAGGCTGCTAGAGGAAGAAAATCCTAAAGTAATGAAGGTTGATAGCGCCGCAGGCTCACAAAACTCTTCCGAGGCATCCTTAGAGGAGCTGGCATGTTCATTTCTTCACCGAATAGTAGCTAGACCCAAAATTTTGCCGTATACAGATATGATCAGGTGGATACTTGACAATGCAGAGTTACAAGGCAGACAATTCAAAGTTCAGGGACATGGGCTCATAGGATCATTCACCGCGCAAGACTTAAAGCTTATGTATCATCTTCCTGAGCCTCAGACGACCTACAATGCCCAATTTGTCAAGAAATTTGCAGCAGAGAACCCAAACCTGGCAGAAACGACTAAAGAATGGACCAGAAGAGAGGAGCCACTAAAAAAGGACAAAAACGGTATGTACAACACTGGTTCCCTCACCTCTCCATATTGTTTTGTTGCGGCCATGCTTTGCAGGCTGTTTGGGATGCCAGACATAAATAAATTTTCGTCTAAATGGCTACCACTCATAGACGCTGCCACAAACGCTGATATCGTGGATTGGGCCAAGATATTTTCTGATAACCTATACACTTCTGTTATGAATTACCGGTCTAAGAGATCCTTGTCTCAAAGGGTCTATCCTCCTTTTTATCTATTTGCTTATATTATGGATTCTATTTGCTATGTATCTAAATTCCCCACTATGGGTTGGAAATGGACTACCCAGAACCCGTCACCTATTCATGTTTATCATAAAGTATTATGGGATTCCCAGTTCACCCCTCACTTCTATCAGATTTGCCACGGGCTTATCTTACCCCTATATAGGATGATGTATGGTGAAGAACCCCCGAGGTGCTCACCCGAAGCGCAAATAGACATCATCCCCATCGCAAGATGGTTCGGGGAAGAATGGTTCACTTATATTAGAGTGTTTGGGAGCACTGTGCCTCCACATGTCCTACCTCTATATGTCTCCGACAAACTATTGGCTTGGGAAATTGCCTATCAGACCTGCTCAGAAGGCGGCCTGACCAAAGAGCTAAAAGACAAGAAGAAGGCCATATGGCCTCAGTTTCCTGTAGCTTGTGGGGCCTTCTCATTGTTCGATGTAGGACACGCTTTCGCCGAAGTGGAGAATGTGACGTCTCTACAGCTATTTAAATTCCCCGCTCGGCCTTTTGACCTAAATAATGTTTCCCATGATTTCACTACAAATGTCAGAATAAAAGTATTCGTTGGAAAGAAAGATTTGTTTGATGATTTGTTTCAAAGTAAAAGCTCACTCCAGGAAGTTTTGCAAGAAGCTCGGTCGAGGTTGTCCCTAGATGACCTCCAAAGATTTTTGTTATACAGAGAAAGAAGGCTAGCCAGTGTTCCTCTAGAAAAGCTGCGACTGCCCGCCAAAGAGCCGACTCCCAGTGTCAGCCTCAGTGGAAACTCCAGTACTTCCAAATCCAAATCTGACGCTGCCCAAGGAACGCCTGAACGTTCTAAAAATTCTGGAAGCGACCAAGGAAAAAAGCGAAGAAATAGCTAAAGATACTGCTCAGTCAAGTGCAATGTCGCAACATCAAGTTATCGCCTCCCCACCAAGAGATGTCCCTCCTCCCGTCATTAAAGCGCCACTCGGCACAACAAAGCTAGACAAAGAATGGGAAAACTTCAACGAGCTAATCAGCCTTGAAGGGAAAACCCCGAGAACGCTTATGGACAATGCACAGGTAACGCAAGAAATGGTTTCGACCATAGTCAGCAGTGTCACATAAATGGAGCACAGTCATATCGCTCCACTTTCTGAGCTTCTACTTAGTGTAGAGGAAATTCCCCCACTGGATGTATTCTATAGTCCCCAACATAAAGCATTTGTGAGGAGACAAAGAAAGAGGAGAAAGCTAGAGAATACACTCTCACAGGACGCTGAACATTTAGACGTCTTATGGAAAGATCCTAACAACAACCTGACAGAAAATCTCACGAAGTTATCTCAGATCGCAGGAGCATACGCTTCTGCGACTATCGACAAGGCGTCAGAAGTTCAGCAACTGTTGAGGGAACAAGAAAACCAAATACAACTACTACAACAACAACTACAACAAGCCAATGCTAGTATTGAAGCGTCCAAACAACTCGAGAAGTTACAAGAAGACTTTCAGCAGATGCAGATAAGCTATCAAAGAAGCCTAGACGAAAAAGGAAAGCAGTTGCAAGCTTTACAAGAAATACATAAGGACGAACCTAAGCTTGCCGAATTTGTTGCCGGCTTAAATGAGCAACTTCTGCAGCAACAGGAAGAGTTGGGACGTAAAATATCACAGTGGAGTCACTATTGCGAGATGAGCGATAAACTCACCAATCAAGTGGCGGACTTGCGAAGTGACTATGACCAGATTGACAGACGATTGACGGAATACTTAGCTTGGCAGGATGGAGAGGAAGGGAAGAGAGCAAATGCACCTAGAATAAATGAGAGTCATAAAGAATTGCTCTTTAACAAATGGGACGATCAAATCAGGCAGGCAGAACAGGCGGCGACACAGGCAAGCGTTCTTATCGACTGTGTAAATGAGAATTTACATAGAGCCAACTTAATCGTAGAAACCACCCCGGGGTACCTACCAAATAAGTCACGACTGGAGGCAGAATGGAAGCAGAAGGCGTAGGAAAAGGGAAAAACGATCCAGGCATTGAACAGGTTGAATTGGGAGTGTTACTGGGCATACTTAGTCAAGCCACACAGTCAATGGATGACTGTGAAATGCATCATAAACTCAGCCGAGAAAGTAGTGCCAACTCTCATAGATCCTGTTTTCGCAGCCCAACTCAGCGCAGAAGTCGGCCAACCGACTCTTCTCAAATCCATGATGAACACTTGTAGTTTTAAGGACCAAATTCAGAAGTAGCTTATTTTTAGAAGTTTGTTGTTTCTTTTTATTTAGATTAGAAAAAGGACGGTCATTTGAGAACTGTATCCTAAAATTTTGTAAAAACACTATTATTAGAATTAGGAAGTAGTATTTTAACCCTTCTCATTCATTTAGAGAAGGGTCCAGAGATTTGTCAAAAACTTATCCTCGGAAAATGCACTTCTACACCCTCAGAGGAGGTTTTGATGAATGGATGGATCGAGATTTATTTTTATTTGCATTTTGATATCT
>APFE030974329.1:4387-22652 GCA_000404065.3 Pinus taeda | reverse complement strand
AATGTATGGGTTACCATTTGGCACTTTTGTACGGTGGAGTCATATTGTTTATGTCTGACATATGAATAGCTTATTATGCGATATACTGTTCACAACTGTTTTGCCTAACTTCTTATGCAAAATGGTTTATATTAAATGGTTTCTATTCTTATGATAGCTGAATGATCTTTATTACCAGTTATTGTTCGAAATCTCTTTAGATCACATAATGGAAGATATACATCCCAGGTTAGCATAGATTTGATGTGTTGTTTCTCACTAGATTAAAATAGCATAGAGTTAGTTTAAAAAATCTGAATTAGATTAGCTTTAAAGTACTCTTAGATCAACATTATTCAACTCTACACACACACACACACCCAAGATCGGGAAACTGGTCCCGTTATCCCCAGTCGGACCCGCTATACCAAATGGATAAGGAGTTGCCAACCAAGGTCCAGACCGGGTGGGTATCCCCCTTGTTGTCGACCAGATTTTCGGGGCTTCAACACCTTCCGGTGCCATCTCTGTAGTCAAGAAGTGAATAATATTAGTAAAATGATCATCCGCTATGCGCACTGCAAAGAGCTACGCATATGGCAACCCTTCCTCCAAATTATTAGGCTCCTCTCCTATTTTGATATGCGACAGATGGTCAAGTCCCGCATTTAACCTCCATGGCTTCACAATTACTTCAAAGTCATACTCCTGGAATAGTAGCAACCACCTGCAGATCTTACACCCCAACATGGGCTTATTGACTAGGTATTTCAAGGTAGAATGATTCGTGTACATTTTGAAATGCACTCCTAATAGATAATGACTGAATTTTTGTAGCACATACACCATGGCCAATCCTTTGTGCTCAGTCATTGAGTAATTCTTCTCGGCCTTTGATGATTTCCTACTCGTGAAGGCTATAGGATGGTCCATTTCTCCTTCACCGGCTTGCATTAACACTGCACCCAACACAATGCAAGAGGCATCCACATGTACGTGAAATTCATTTTTCCAATCAGGGAATACCAAGATCAGCACAGTGACCATCTTTTCTTTCAATACATCTAGACTGCACTGATATTCTTCGTCCCAACAGAATGTTGCGTCCTTCTTCAGTGGTTTCTCCATGGGCACGGTAATTTGAGCATATGCTTTGATAAATTTTCTGTAATATCCGTATGTCCCAACGTCGCATGCAACTGCTTAACATTCCTTGGGGCCTACAGATTCACTATCACTGCAATCTTGGTAGGGTCCACCATCAACCCTTGCTTGCACACCACGTGACCTAACAAGATTCCAAAGGGAACACAAAAGATGCATTTCTTCAAATTCAGTTCGATTTGGTATTGGCGACATGTATCCAACATCAGGCGCATATTGGTTATGTGGCACTTTACTAATCTAAACATCGTCCAGTCATCAAAGTAGACTTCTAGGAACTTATGAATGAACTCCTTAAACGTTGCGATGACTACCTGAGAAAATATCGCAGGTGCATTCTTGAGTTCAAATGGCATCACAATGTATTGAAAACAACCCCACTCCATTACGAAGGTCATTTTTCTCCTATCCTCAGGCGTGATCTTAATCTAATGGTACCCCGAAAACTCGTCAGTGAATGAGTAGGCCTCCTGGCCTCCAACATTGTCTAATACTTCATTGGTAAATGACGTTGGGATTGGGTCATGGACACATGCATCGTTAAGCTTCTACAGATCTACGCAAATCCTTATCTCGCCCTTCTGCTTCTTATACTGAACCACCATCAGGCTCACCCAATCAGATTCCTCAACCATTTTTATGATGCCTATTTCCAAGATCTTATCCAACTCTATGCGAACCTTTTCGTTGTATTTAGAATTAAGCCGATACGACCTATTTTTAATAGGTTTCGCATTTGACTTCTGATTGATTTTAATAACAACCAAATATCCTACTATGCCCTTCAAATCCAAAAACTTGGTAGGGAATAGATCCTGGTATTCGCGGAGTAACTCAACAACTTTATCCACAATAGCATCATCCCAATAATCTCCAATCTTTGCAAACTTTAGTTCTGCTTTAGTACCAATGTTTACTTTCTTTGTCATCAATGATGTGATGATGTTCGGGTTGTCTATTTGTGGACGCTCGACTTCATGATGCCCTTCTGCCTCTGGAATATTAATGTTTCTCAGATCTTCATCCTCCTCTTCAGCGGTCACATTATAACATTTCAGCGCATGGCGCAGCTGGATGCTCCAATCTGGTTGGACCCATTGCATAGGTTCTTGTGGCGTTCTGAAGATAACTGCCTTAATATCATGTAGGGCTTCATCGATGCTTGTGAAGCCATCTTCAAAGCTAAAGGTTAATAAGAATCCTTCCCTCAATATATCCCATTCCGCGGTGCCATGACAGAGCTCTGTTTCTAGATACCAATTCATGGGAATTGTATCCAAAGTATGGAAAAATATTTTTACCCACTCCGATTACGGTTCTTTCCTCCATGCTTTAGTCCATTTCGCTAGTTGATTGTGCAGATCATCCTTCCTGCTATATTTCTTAGTCAGTCTAGTGCTATGATGCCTAAACTGTAACCTCATCATTCTTCTGTAATCCCCCCATCCATCAAAGCTATCCTCGTGCATACCCCACAATTGTGTAGGCATAGTGCGCAATGCCAAATCTAATGCTTGGAAGTAGTGATCCTCAGGGACTTCACGCTCAAATGCATCCAAAAACTTATCCACGTCAGTTAAATCATCATAATAGGGTAAGTTCCTTACCTCCGATGAAACATAACGCAACGACTTTGTCATCATATTACATCATAGCATGGATACTTCATGCAAATGATTCTGCCAATGTTCCAACTCTTCATCTGAATCAAAGGTGGAGGAACTCTCCCTGTCCCATGTAATCCGTCCATCTGCCGCTGGATTGATCCAGTCCTGGTATCGCACTATTATTTTATAGATTTGATCCAGTTCATCATCATTTCTTTATAACCTCGGACTGGTTCAGTATAGCATGCCCCTTCTGCAGGGTCCAATGGTACTACAACTCGAAGCAATTTCCTTCTAAATGACATTGTCCTCTTCTTTAGATTGATGACCCCTTTCATATCAATGGCGCAATCAATTCCTAGGAGCGCAGGGTATGGATTACTGTCATTAACAATCTCTATCACCTCAAAGTCGGCCATTGTGCTCTCACCTTCGATATTAATGGTTACTCCATATAATCATCCCATAGGGATGATTTTATGTTGGTTTCCCATTCTGAGCTGAATGAGAGACCACTATAGTGCAGGTCTCCCTATTATTTCCCATGTTTGTTTTGGAAATACATTCACATCCGACCCCAAGTCCAAGATTACCTGGCCCATCTCATAATCTCCTATCTGCATGGTGAGCCTTATCTCGCGCCCCATTCTTTCCTTATGTTTACCAATTTTTTTGACCACCCAGTGTCCATCAGGGACCTTCTCTTTGTTGACACATTTTTTTGTTAACTCCTACAAGCCTTCCACAACTTTGATATCACGCAGAAGCTTGATGCGGGTCTCCAAAAATGTAGTAAGTACATAGGGGTCAACCTATGCAGGTGCGTTGGTATCTTGCACCTTTTCCTGACTTCCTGAGGTGGATGCCTCAGTGAAGCTTTTCTTGGCCTCCATAAATGTTTCCTTCGTGCGGTTTTGATCAAAAACCATTTCCTTCTCTGGGGCCTTGCGGACCCATCCATCCTCTTCAGGCTCTTTTCCTTTATCATCACTAGTCGTTATTCTTCTTCTTAGCACTATATTTATGCTTTGATATTCCTCGTGGGGCTTAGTTCTCATCATTTGTAAGTTCTATGTAGGTTGTTGAGGTTGTGCTTTCTTTTCCTGCGTCTTAGTTATCAGCACTGGGCATTCTTCTATGGTATGGTCAAACTGGTTGCAGTATTGACATGACGGGCATGTCTGATTCTGACACTCCCACACATAATGCCCTGGTGTTTCGCAGTTGTAACGGATAACCTGACCCTAACATCCTCATGTGGGGCAGAAGCTATAAGCCATTCACGATGCTGACTGTTTGTGAGCTGCATGTTAGCTTCTCGAATTTTACATTTCAACCTTTGATTTAATTCCCAACGTGTCTCATCGACCCTCAACATGATTTTCTTAAATCCAACTACTGACTGCAAATTAGACTTAGGATTACTAAAATACTTGTTTAAAGCAACCTTTAGTCTCTGTTAGCAATGTTAGAAGATGATTAGAACAATAATAAATATACCAAGTTAGTGCGCGATCCTGCAGAGCGGTAACCAATTGTGCCTTATTTATATTGTCATTAGTAATCTATTGCGCTATCCACACAAGATTCGTAACAAACCAAAACTTCCATGTATATTCACTCCTGATGCCCTTGAAAATCAACAACTTCATAGTGTTCACCATGTTGAATGGAGGTGGTGGAGGTGGAGGTGTGGGCGAAGGTGTATGCGGTAGAGGTGGAGGTGGAGGTGGAGGTGGAGTGGATGGATGATGTGTCCATAGAAAACCCTGTGTTATTAGCTAGAAAACACTCTGCAGTGAGCCCTGTACCGCTCCCTCGTCATCGCTTGAAGGAGGTCCGATCAATGGGCTATATTCTGGACCTGATCTCTCTTGATTTCTAAATAGTTTTCCACTTCACGTAGCTTTGAACATTAAGGCAATGGCATAACCCAATTTTCACATAACAACATTTTAATCCAGGTATTCAAAGATCTTAAATACTTACGTCGCAGTCCTTTGAAAAATTGCCCCTCCGCTTTACTGTAGCTAACTGAGGTATCAACTGTGAATTCTATAACAAATACTCCTAGAATATGATCCAACCAATAATCAACAACCCTGATGATCTGGTCTTAAGAGGCTTCTAATCGTTGCACTAATTCAGGAGTCCACACTAAAAGGTTATCAAGCTTCCCTTCTTTAGCTGGGTGTCAATTTAGCTAACCACTCATACAGTTCAATGGGAAAAGTACAGAATAATATTTTGTGTATCTCTGTATATAGATACCTGTTCAACCACTCTTCCTTCAACAGGCATGGATTCTTGTTTTCTTGCATCGCGAACTCGTTATTCTTCCGATCCAACCAATTTTCAATTTCTTTCTTGGTTAGATTCCAGTGATGCGACATCACACATCTCTTTCAAGCAGATCTCGGTCTCGACAATGAAACCATTTGTTGGCTTAGGGGGTCCTGACCTAGGTTCATGGTTAGTTGTGCCAACCAACAAATCCCTACACTACTGGCTATTTTGACAATAACCTGCGTAACGCACTCTGCAGTCTCACCCGAAAAAGTTTGGGGGGATGCTAGAACCAAGTTTCTGCATCCAGAGATTAGTGTGATGTCTTTTAGTGCCCTAGCTCTGCCTTCACGCAGATCAATAAGCCCTTAGGGCTTGGTACTGCAACTCTATTAGAAGAACCTTCAAAGCTTCGTGAAGGTCTCTGATTAGCCTTTGTAGACCCTTAATAGTTGATTTACTCAATTATGCACATCAGAGAACAACCCTATATTAGTGTTAGCACATATCTACTTAATTTATTTAGTAAACACAATAAAATTCATCAGAGTCTTCGCGAAAGTACTTAACATGCATTGCGTACATTTATGAAGACTTATTAAAGAGAATCACACATTATTAGATCAATATTCCATAAACATATTATTCATCGACAACATATAATATTAATAGAAATAAACAAAAATATACAATAATTCTTCGGTAACTTTCTTTATTGATCTTCATTTCATATTTACAAACTCAAAACTACCCTGGGCACTTAGCTGCAAGGGTCCACATGACTGCAGACTCTACCTAGGCCTCTTCACACTCAACTGTAGAGCCTTTCTTCTCCTCTCCAACCCAATTCTATGCACTATCACTTCTCTTCTATTAACCCATTACCTCAAGCCCTTTTCATACAATCCCATGGTTCGCAGACCATGGCTGGATCTCAAAACCGACTCAAAATTTACATAAACAAGGGGCTAAAACCCCTTTGACTCCTAATTATCTATGCGCTCCGCATCCACAAATCATAGAGACTTTACATTAGTTAGAAAAATATATCAAAACTTGGGTTATCTTAACCCCAAAACTGACCTAGGGGACCCCATCCCAACAGGCTCCAGGTGAGGTTGAATAGGTCACCTTAGGCTGACTTGATCTCCATTAGGCTGACTTGGCATGGAGGTTACATAAGTCATATTTTACTCAATAATTTTTTTTACATGATTCCAAATCCCAAGAAGGGTCTCTTTAATTGTACAATGGCTCTATTGACTCAATATTAATCCTACGAGTCCACAATGGGGAATTTGATTAATATAATGATGACTCAAGCATGAAATCCATGCTTTAATAAGTCATTAACACAATAATACCTTTTTTTTTCTTTATTCTTTTGACAAGTACATTAGATAATGTCTCAAATATATTTATGAGGTATTCATAATATACAAATATAATGGAAGATCTCAAACTATATGAACAATGAAGAGTTTAGGAATCACAATGCCATGAAATAGATTCCTTACAAGGGAAATCTATCCATTGGTCTCTCAACAGTTTAGGCACCACAATGCCATGGACTAGATTCCTAACTAGGGAAATCTATCGAAGTGGGACTAACGTGGAATCAAATTTTTAGCTTCTCTAGGTACCATTAGGCTTACTTGCTAACCACCAACCTAGAGACCTAGGTGTGTATACGAGGTTAGAGCTCTATGATCAATGCCACCCTCCCTAATTTTGGACTTAGACATCAACAAAAAGTGTCAGAAAGATGTCCTCCCAGACAATACTTCACTTGCAAAGCCTCAACAAATCTCATCCAATATCTTATGATCAATACAATAAGCAATATCTACTAAAACAAGCACGTTTCTTAGATATTCAAACTTCTTATTAGGAAGAGAATTTGTTAGCATGTCTACTATCTGTTCATTTGTCGAGACATACTCCAACTTCATGATCCTATCCTGCACCAAATTCCTAATAAATTGGAACTCATTATTGATATTCTTCAATCTAGCATAAAACACGAGATCTTCAAACATTTTAACACAACTTTGATTGTCACAATTAATCACAGTAGGAACCAGAGACTTCTCGAACAAACTATCAAAAGCTTCCATAACCACACAACCTCCTTTCCTACTTCACATGCAACCACATATTCTACCTCAACACTGCTTAAAACAACGAGATATTACTTTCTACTCATCCACGAGATCATAGCAAATCCCAGGCTAAAAAATCCTCTGGTAGTGCTCCTTCCATCAGTCTCACTGCCACACCAATCAGAATCTGTGAAGCCAATTAGCTTGACTTCCTTATTATCATACTTTAGGTAGATATGTATAGTGCCATAAAGATACCTCAATATGTGTTTGGAAACTATCTAGTAATTAGGACGAGGCTCCAACTGAAAACTGATTAAGAATGTTTACTACAAAAGATATATATGGCCTAGTATTTACCAGATACATTAGGGAGCCCACCAACTGATGATAGGAGGTAGGATCCACGAGACTTGAGTCAAACCCCCTCAACTTCTTGATATTGGTGATAATAGGATTAGTCAAAGTCTTGGAATCCATCATCCTGAATTTATGCAACAACTTGATGATGTACTTTCCTTGCCCCAAATATATCTCCCAAGGTTTCTTCCATACTTGTAGACCCAAGTAGTAGTGCATCAGTCCTAGATCCTTCATCTCAAATTTAGCTTCCAACATGTTCTTGCATTCTTGAATTCTTTGCTCCACATGGGTGATGAATAAATCATCCACATATAGTAGAATAATGATAGGCTCATTATTCACGACCTTGATGTAGAGATTTGGATCAACATAACTCTTTATGAACCCAATTCTAAGGTTATATGCATCCATTCTTGCATACCATTCCCTATGTTCTTGATTCAAACCATATAGGGCCTTCTTGAGTCTCCAAACATGAAAGTCCCTACTATTAAATTCAAATATTTCATGTTGTTCGATATACACTTCCTCATCAATGGTCCCATTCAGAAATGTGGCCTTCACATCCATTGGATGGATATTCCAACCCATTGTAGAAAACAATAAAACCAAATATCTAATGGTGGTGTACCTTGATGTGGGTGCAAAGGTTTCTTCATAATCAATTCCTTCCATTTGAGAGAAACCCCTTGCAACGAATCTAGCTTTGTACTTGTCTATACTTCCATATACAACATGTTTGATCTTACGGATCCATTTGGGGGTGACAATCGATTTGTCACTAGGTCTAGGAAAGATTTTTCAAACCCCATTCTTCATAATGGATTGATATTCTTCCTGCATCGCTTTCTTCCAAACCTATTGATGAGAAACTTCCTTGAACGTAGATGGTTCAACTTCAATTAACTTCGTCATATATGCAACATAACTAGGATATCTCTTCAGTCTTTTAATTTCCCTGAAGGTTCCTTTCTTAGCTTCATGTCCTTCAACATATTCTAATCTAGCTTTTAACCAATTTGGCCTTTTCCTTGTGGTTGGGATGACCATAGATTGAATAGGTTCACTTGGTACTTCTTCTTGATTTTCAACAGGGGTTTCTTGATGATTTTCTTCTTCTTCAAATGTCAAAACTTCTTCGTCATCAGAATACATAGGAATATCCTTTGATTTCTTGTAGGCTTGATTTACATTGAATATGACATCCCTTATTACTTCAATATTTATTCCTTCCTTAATGTAGATTCTATATTTTTTAGAGTAGATAATATATCCACCGAATATTCCCTTGATATTTGTTGAATCCAACTTCTTTCACTTGTCATTTGGAATATGGATGTATGTTGGACTTCCAAATATTTAGAGGTGATACACACTTGGTTTCTTTCTTGTGAATAATTCTTCGGGTGTTATATTATTAATACTTCTATGAGGAATTCTATTTTGAATGTACATGGTTGTCATTGCTTCTTGTCCCCATAAGAAG
This sequence comes from Pinus taeda, assembly GCA_000404065.3. NCBI lineage: Eukaryota > Viridiplantae > Streptophyta > Pinopsida > Pinales > Pinaceae > Pinus > Pinus taeda. The sequence goes on along the minus strand of APFE030974329.1, from coordinate 13,665 downwards.
TTTGGTAGGTTTTGATTAAGGAGCATTGTTCGAATGCCTTCTTCAGTTGACCTATTCTTCCTTTTAGCCACTCCATTTTGTTCGGGATAATAGGGAACAATAAGCTCCCTTTCAATTCCTTCTTCCTTACAATATGAAATCAATTCCTTAGAAGTGTATTCCCCACCGTTTTCAGACCTTAGAGTTTTTATCTTTCTTTTGGTTAGGGTTTCCACTTCAGATCTAAACTCCTTGAACTTTTCAAATACTTCATTGTTTTTTTCTTCAGAAGGTAGATCCATGTATTTCTAGAATGATCATAAATTAATAGAGATTACCTCCAAATGATTTGTTAGACATGGGCTCACACACATCAAAATGAATGAGGTTTAATATATCTTTAGACCTAGTTTCACTATTAGGAAATAGTTGTGTTTTATGTTTTCCCAAAGAGTATCCCTTGCACACAAATTTATGATATAACTTCGTATTGGGGATGCCATGATCTAATTGATTAAGAGTAGGGATAACCTTATAATATAGATGACCACACCTCCTATGCCATAGTTCAATGGGATTGATCTCAATGTAAACCAATGCTTGAGGAGGTGGTGTAATAACTCTATAAAGGCTTCCTTCATGAACCCAAATAACCCTAGATTTATAAATTCTAGAGTATTTTCCCCAAGCCAATAATTTTCGATTAAAAAACAACTTTATTCCCTTTATCTTCTAAATAAGAAATAGAAAGAAAATTCTTTTTCAAGCCTAGAACATATAGTATGTTGTTGAGGTGCAGCTTCAATCCATTCCCTGGCTTCAACGATGTTGATCCCAGGTCTCTAACAACATAGATTTTGTTGTCACCCAATTCCACTACATGAGAAGGTGGCTCCTTTGATAGTGTATGCGGTTTTTTAATTTCTCCTGACATGTTCCTTGATGCTCCAATATCAATGATTCATCCATTGTCATCACTAAGAGAACCTGTAAGAGCATGCAAGAACCCTTGAATTTTGACCTTGTTGAATAAGTAGTGGATGACCTTCTTGATCCACCTTCCAACAGTGTTGATACCCATTCTCATATAGTTTATCAAAGAGGGATTATCCATGTCCATTCGTTTTAAGCCAACAAATTGATCTTCAAATTTTTCGGACCTTTACTCTAATACCATGTTGAAAAATTAATGCAATTAAATTAGGGTTTGATTCCTCTTTCTTGATAATTACTTGTGAGTTATGTTGGCTTCTTTTACTTCTATATTATCTTATCTTTCATCAATAAATTACCATACTATGTGTGTATTAAATCACAAAAACACAAGACACAAGATGTAGACACTATGGTAAGGAAAAATCCCCCTTGAGGGGAAAACATAGTAAAAAATTCTCTTCGTTCAATAGTTTTTTTTTGACTCTTCAACCTAGACATAGACCAAACCTTCCCTCCACACAAATTCAGTCCTTAAATATATTCGATTCCTTTGCAGCAACACTTCCACCCCAACAACTTCGACTATGCAACAACTTACGACATCAGGCAACAACTGGAAGTAACAACACTTGGAAGACTTCGATCTCCCAAACTATGGCACAAAAGAGAGAGAAAGTAGCACCAAAACTTCGATTTATTCCTTCTCTTTGACCTTGATCCAACTCACACTCCTTTTGGCTTCCTTACTCCACTTCACATGTTTTCTGGCTTCTAGAGAGACATCAAACTAGCTTGAGATGAGATACTCCAAATGAATTTGATTTCCTTCCTTTTATAGGCTCAAGGTGAGGTCGAATAGGTGTCCTTTAGGCTGACTTGATCTCCATCAGTCTGACTTGGTGGGGAGGTTACATAAATCATATTTCACTCAATGGTAAACATTTTTACATTATTCCAAAGCCCAATAAGGGTCACTTTAATTGTACAATGACTCTATTGGCTCAATATTAATCCTAGGAGTCCACAATGGGGATTTTGACTAATATAATGATGATCCAAGCTTGAAACCCATGCTTTAATAAGCCGTTGATACAATAATATTTTTTTTCTTTATTCTTTTAACAAGTACATTACATAATGAATCAAATACATTTATGAAGACTGAACCTAGTTACATTCTTCAACACTCCCTCTTAACTAGGGAGGTATTCATAATATACAAATATAATGGAAGATCTCAAATTATATGGACAATGAAGAGTTTAGGCATCACAATGCCATGGACTAGATTCATGACCAGGGAAATCTATCCATTGGTCTCTTAATAGTTTAGGCACCGCAATGCCATGGACTAGAATCTTGACCAAGGAAATATATCCAAGTGGGACTAAGGTGGACTCAATATTTTATCCTCTCTAGGTACCATCAGTCTTACTTTCTAACCACCAACCCAGGGAGCTTGGTGCATATTCGAGGTTGGAGCTCTGCGATCAACGCCACCCCGCCTAATTTTGGACCTAGACATTCAACATAAAGTGTCGACCAAATGTCCTCCTAGGCAATGCTTCACTTGTAAAGCCTCAACAAATCTCTTCCAGTATCTTATCATCAATACAATCAACAATATATACTAAACCAATCATGTTTCTTAGATATTCAAAATTCTTATTAGGAAGAGACTTTGTTAGTATGTATGCTGCATGTTGATCTATCGAGACACACTCCAACTTCATGATCCCATCCTGCACCAAGTTCCTAATAAAGTGGAACTTATTGTTGATATGCTTCGTTCTAACATGAAAAAAGGCATCTCCAAACATTTTAATAAAACTTTGACAGGAACAATTAATCACAATAGGACCTAGAGACTTCTTGAACAAATCTCTCAGACGCTTCCTTGACCAAACATCCTCGTTTCCTAATTCAAAAGCCACAACATATTACACTTCACCACTACTCAAAGAAATAAGATCTTTCTTTCTACTGATCCATGAGATCATAGCAGCTACCAGACTAAAACATCCTCTGGTAGTGCTCCTTCCATCAGTCTCATTGCCACCCCAATTAGAATATGTGAAGCTAATTAGCTTGAATTTCCTAGTATCATACTTTAGGTAGTGATGTATAGTGCCACAAAGATACCTCAATATGTGTTTGGAAGCTATCCAGTGATCATGACGTGGCTCCATCTAAAAATGACTAAGAAAATTTACTACAAAACATATATATGGCCTAGTATTTACTAGATACATTAAGGAGCCCACCAACTGACGATAGGAGGTAGGATCCGTGAGACTTGAGTTAGAGCCCCTCAACTTCTTGAGATTGGTGATCATAGGAGAAGTCATAGGCTTGGAATCCAACATCCCAAATTTATGCAACAACTTGATGATGTACTTTCCTTGTCCCAAATATATCTCCCTGGGTTTCTCCCATAATTCTAGACCTGGGTAGTAGTGCATCAGTCCTACATCCTTCATCTCAATTTTAGCTACCGAAATCTTCTTGCATTCTTAAATTCTTTGCTCCACACCTGTGATGAATAAATCATCCACATTTGGTAGAATAATGATAGGCTCATTATTCATGACCTTGATGTAGAGATTTGGATCAACATAACTCTTTATGAACCCAATTCTAAGGAGATAAGCATCTATTCTTGCATACCATGCCCTAGGTGCTTACTTCAAACCATATAGGGCCTTATTGAGTCTACAAACATGAGAGTCCTTCTTATTAAATTCAAATCCTTCGTGTTGTTTTATATACACTTCCTCATCAATGGTCCAATTCAGAAATGCGGTCTTCACATCCATTTGATGGATATTCCAACCCATTTTAGTAGTCAATGGAACCAAAGATCTAACAGTCGTGTACCTTGCTATGGGTGCAAAGGTTTCTTCATAGTAATTGATTCCTTTTGAGAGAAATCCCTTGCAACAAGTCTAGCTTTGTAATTTTCTATACTTCTGCCAACAACATGTTTGATCTTATAGATCCATTTGGAGGTGACAACTAATTTGTCACTAGGTCTAGGATTGATTTACTAAATCCCATTCTTCATAATGGATTTATATTATTCTTGCATCGCTTTCTTCCAAACCTCTTGTTGATAAGCTTCCTTGAATGTAGATGGTTGAACTTCAATTAACTTCATCATATATGCAACATAAATAAAATATATCTTCAGTCTCTTACTTTCCTTGAAGGTTCCTTTCGCAACCTCATGTCCTTCAACATATTCTAAAGTAGCTTTTAGCCAATTTGGCCTTTTCCTTGTGGTTGGGATGACCACATATTCAATAGGCTCACTTGGTCCTTCTTCTTCTTGATTTTCGGTAGGGTTTTCATGATTATCTTCTTCTTCTTCAAATGTTGGAACTTCTTCATCATCAAAATCAATACGATTATCCTTTGATTTCTTGTAGGCTTGATTTTCATTGAATATGAAATCCCTGTTTACTTCAACATGTATTCCTTCCTTAATGTAGATTCTATATTCTTTAGAGGAGAGACTATATCCAACGAATATTCCCTTGATACTTGTGGAATCCAAATTCTTTCGCTTGTCCTTCGGAATATAGATGTGTGTTGGAATTCCAAATATTTGAAGGTGATCCACACTTGGTTTCTTTCCTATGAATACTTCTTCAGGTGTTATATTAGTAAGAATTATATGAGGAAGGATTGGTCTATGTTTATTTTTAGCATGTGTTGACAGTCCCATGTGTTTTAATCTAAAAATTTCATTTCCATAATTCTATATGTTGAATGTATGTTTATGGGAAAGGGCGTTTAATTGAATGAGAGTGATAATGTGAAATTAAAATCGGGTTGGGATTGTAGGAAACTTTTTAGTCATCAAATTTAAACATGGTATCAGAGCTACAGGCTAAAAATTGTAGTTTGAATAGTAGACAGTAGTTTGGGACAACAAATTGGACAACAAACTGATATTTTGGGACAACAATGTGAAATTTCACTCAGACTGAACTTTTGGGACAACGAGGTGGGCTAGAAAGTTCATTTCTCCATTTTCTTGGTTTTGTAAATTTTTGATAGCAGTCATGGCCATGTTCTTAAGGATAGAGGACAAACTGGATGGGATATCCAACTGTGCCATTGTTTGGTCAATTTAGTGTCCTAAATTTCTCTACATAAATTATCAATCTGGGTATCGTAAACTGATGAAGTGTAGTGCACTGTTTATGCTCGAGAACCCTTCTTACTTCGTTGTTTTTGTGTTTTATGTTGTTTTGGGGGGTTTTTGGTCTTTTAATTCCTAATGATTTACAATGTAATTATCAAAAACTTAAATCTAACTTTTGTAGACTGCTCAAAATCTAAAAATGAAAACAAAGCTTAAGAAAGAAATGAAAAAAAGCTAAGAAAGACTTGGAAGCAAAGCTTAAGAAAGAAAAAAAAAACAAAGTTTTTATTCCTATTTTACCATTATTTCCAAATCATGAATTAAAACTGAAAGTGAAATTTGCAACTGATGTCTAACTAATTACAAAAATAAAACTAAATGAAATACTTAGTTACTCTGCCTCTCAATTTTGGGAGAAAGTCTCATTGGGATGACATTTGAGGAATTCTGTACTTCATTAATCTAAGAGAAAACAAATATAGAGATGCAACAATAACTCATTGCATAAATGAAATGTTCAACCACTTAGTTAAGGATGAATTATCGATTGAAGGGTTTTCCATAAACATTCATTAACACCATGAGTCAGTAGACTAAAAATAAAATGGCAAAGACAGTAAATGGCACTGATCAGTCTAATTGAGAATTTAAACTAGCAAAACAATGAATGAAGTAAAATAGATTACATTACTAAGTTTCATCTTCTAAACTATTGATAAAAACTAAAAAGAGATAAAGAAAATGGAAGCTACTCTAAATTATAAACACTGTTAATAAGAAAATGATGAAAATTGCATTATAAACATTGTCAGTAAGAAAATGATTATAAATGATGTGAAAAAAAATAATGAATTTACAGTTAACAAGAAGAAGAAAATAAAATGAAATGAAACCTTCTTCAGCGTAGGGGCCCTCTGCAACTGATTAGGCTATGCTTGCTCAATAAACTCCAAGAAAACTCCAATTTTTCATAAAACATGCAGTCTTCATATTAAAAACAGGGACACAAAATGCCCAAAAATTACAGAGTATAGAACTTCGATTCCATATTAAAACTATTATTATCACTACTAACTTCTTCGGTCCTTTACATAGGTATTTATAAGAAAAACCATATAACTATTTTGGAGAAAAACATGCTACAGTCAAACACGTAGAAGACAGATATGCAAAATTTCTTCCTCGGCTGCTGGAGACATAAATCCAAGACATGGCAGCTGTTGGGTTCGGTTGTACAGGTGGCTGTTGGAGTTTGTGGGTACAGGTAGTTGTTCCAATTTCCAAATAATGCTTCCCATAATTGTGAAACATGTTAATTAACCGCGAAACAGATTCTTGTTACCTTCGGTCTCTCTGCGTTTGAATTATGCATTCACTGAAGTCTTATACCATCTTCTTTGTCGACCTGGGCTAAGTGAATAGGACAGGGTCCATGCCACGATGATTTCCAAGCTTCCCATGTAACTAGTTTCTCCTTTTGACACTTGGAACCTGTTAGAGCATGAAGGTAGCTGCAAAACAACCGATTAGCTTCAGAATAGGCTGCATTCCGTAGCTAATATACACAAATTTATTCAAACACCAAAACATAAAAGCATAACATGTAAATCACTAAATGTCCTCGTCAAGACAGTATATACTAGTCATTGGTAATGAGAATGCACCTTTCTCATGGAAAAAAAAAAGAAAAAGAATGAGAAGAGTTGCTAGGGAAAGAGTAATGTTGAGGCTCAGCATACCCCCACTGCAAAATCATTGCATGTCCCCATGCAATTTTAAAAAATGTGAACTTCTTTCTCTTGATGCATATGTTTTGACACTTCTGCTAGCACATCCAACTTCCTTTTCTTACTTCTCTTTGCACTAACTGCCATCCTGGGCTTCTTCATAAGAAGTCTATATTTAAGGTTGATAAGTGTTCTGCTCAACTTCCTATTTTTCTTGTACCATAATCCAAGTGTAACATTGTGTTGTCATGAATGGCTCTATCTAGCTTGTTCTGTTCTCTCAAGGTTTCATTTTCTTTTTGAATGTGCCTGTTCAAAATCTCTAACTCAAAGATTTCTTGTTTGAGAGAGCTAGTTAGAGGTTCATGTGGATTGACAGGCTGCTCTAGATTGGTTGAGGATCCTGGATCCATTGAGGTATTCCTTTTCTCTAATGACTCTATGTAGTCATATATTTTCTACTGTACTGAATCTATGTCAGGAGAAGCTATGCTTGAGTTGTCTTCAAAATTCTATGGAGGGGATTTTTGTGCACTGTGTTTAGATGGAATACTGTCAGGAGATTGAACTGGGGTTTCTTTTTCTAAGTTTATGAATTGGGCTTCTTTTGATGTTACCTTCTTCACCTTACCTCGGAGTTCAGAGCTCCTTCTCAGGTTTTGGATGCTTATGGTTTCCTCTCTTGTGTCCTTCTTCCTCTTTCCTATCTCCTTATTTTTCTTGATTTGCTACTTAATCTTGGTCAGTCTTTCGGAGAGTAATTGCTCATCTTCCTGTGGTGAATAAGGTTCAGGAATGTCTTCATCGATTTCTTCAGCTCTCTCTTTCATTTTTCCTTTCTGCTTCCTATTCTCTGGTTTAGAAGTTGTTTCTGCATCATTCTTTTGTGAGGATTTTTGAATATTAATGCTGATCTTTCTCCTCCTACTTTTCTTACCATGACTCTCCTCAGGTGACTCTAGAGCATCCTAGAAAAAATTTCTTACCAAGAAATCTTCCCATGTATCCCCTATACTTTTCAAATGGAATTCAACTAGTATTTTCACTTATCCATGTGTTGGTTGGATAAATCGTTCTTGTGGACAAGACTGATCTCCCTAGTATTGAATGATATCTAGTAACAAGCAGCACAACAAATCTGATTTTTTCTAAACATGTTTCAATTCATAAATGAAAACTAAGAGGTGTAACAGACCCTACCTCGGTCCAATGCCTGTTTGTGGCAACTTTGTTTCAACAGCTTCAAGCAATTCCTTTTTAGTAACCTGCATACACAAACAAACACACATCAAAGAACACCTGCATAGATATTATAATAAAACATGTTCATTACGAAGATCAAGGAGCTCATAAAATAAACCATTAGAGACAGTTCATTGAGAAAAACAAACTTGATTGTATTAACTTTATGAATAAAAGAACCTTACGGCCTTTGCCTTGATGTTGCACAAGCTCTTTCCAGGGTCCAGCAGGAGTCTCCTCTACTTTGACAAGCCTCACTCACTTCCCAAATGAAATGACAAGCTCAAAAAGGAAGTCTAATTTCCAGCAGCATTTACCCTCAAGAATCTTCAGCTTTCAACCTCTCCTACAACCAACCCAATGCCTGAATTTATAGTGCAAATGGAGGAAGTTGCAGGTCCACCATTGAAGGGATAAGTTCCTCCTTTAGTGGGATAAGCACCTCATATCACGGAGTTAGCTCCCTTAATTATGGAATGGATGAACCAAGGTGGAGTGGACTTTCCAGCATAATATTCCTTCTAGAAGCATCTAGAAGTGACCCAAGATGAGTTTTTAAGAATGAACTCACGCCTTTTTAACTTTTATAGGGGTTCGCACCCATCACTTAACAGACAGAGCGATCAGGTTCGCAGGGGACATGATCATTGGGTGCGGCACTGTAGGCAATGCTAGGAGAAGTGCGAAACCAGGATTTAAGATATTTTTAAGGTCTTTCTCCCATTTTCAAGGCTTGACATGAAGAGCTGAGGCTTAAGACTTGCAAAGGAGGTATGTGTGAGTGTTGATGGACTCACACAAACTGTAGAAAGTCATGGTGAATTTTTTTTGTGTAATAGATTGCCCCCTAAAGTGCGAAGTCTGTAATAGATGAGGATGGCTTTTGTCATCTAAGAAGAGTGAAGTACTTTATCATTTTAAGGATCTTCTCGTGGATTCCCCGGTCGGAACCTGTAAAAACATTCAACACAAAATATATATATGTGAAAATATCATCATTGAGGTAGGCATTCCCATACTCAGATCAAAACTGACTAAGAACTATCTAAAACTGTACTGATACAGGAATGATTTTGTATTACATCACAAGTAGAAACATATGGAAACAGTATGGGTGCAACAATCTGTTTATGAATAGTCCACTATATAATGATAACAAAATTCCTCGCAGCCTGGATGGTGGAAACTAGATCTAGGGTCTTCATTTCTACTTCCCGAACTAGTACGATTCTATCCATGTGAAT
>APFE030974328.1:0-30188 GCA_000404065.3 Pinus taeda | reverse complement strand
AATAACTATACAAAATATTTAAATAATATAAACTCATAAAAAAAATTTACACTCAAAAAATTGAATCGTTTACTTTAAAATTATCCATATTTAAAATAAATATGTACTTATAATACTCCACCGATATACCCCACCGATATGCTACAAGTAACTCCCTCTTGTAGTACTCCACACTTGTACAAGTAACTTCCTTAAAAGGACATGATTTCTCGTGAAGAAAATTAAATGAGCAGAATAAGAAATACAACTTACAAATACCGAATCAAGGCAAAGGTTGCGTAAAAAGAAATGAGCAGCATAAGAATCCTGCCCACTGCGATTCTACCATACGTCCCAAGTTCCATTCTCAGTACCACCCAGCTTGCTTTTTTTCAGGTTAATTTAATCACCGGATAAGAAAGCCATTCAGTTTTTGAGACTGAAAATGTTGAAAGATTGTGACACACCATTTATCATTGTGCCTTCCGAGATATTGTTGTACCAGGACAAGCGACAATGACATCTGTGTTTCATAAAGTTTGAATTGCTTTTTGAAAAATAATGATGACATCGGAACAGTTTGCATATGCTTCACTTGTAATGGCACGCATGGATCTATGGGGTGCAGCCAAAAAAGTTCCTCCATGCTTGTCATTAAACGTAAAGAATATGTCAAATACATTTAATATATTCGCTAAAAATATGTGTTAAATAGTTTAATAAATCCGTCAAAAAATCAAATTAATAAGGAAATATAGTTTTTAAATCCCAATCCTAGTAAGGATTAAAAAGTTTGAAGTATTTCGAGCTTTCTAGTTACAAGTTAGTTTTATTTTGGATGTATGGAAATAGGTTAATGGTTTAGAGGAAAGGTTTTTCACCTCAAGCAATTTCATCTCTCTGGGCGCTTGATAGAACCGGGGTTAAGATGGATCTAGGCTAGTTTTAGTCCATGCATTGTCACAAAAAATTTGTTCAACTTCTAATTATTTGAATTATTTTAAATATGCTAAATATGTCCAAGATTAATCTAGGCATTTTAATTTTAAATTTACTCAGTTACCACATTTTTTGAGATGATAAAGACTATGAATAACTTGAATGCTGAAAATTATAAAATAAAAATTTTGAATGTAAAGTGACAATGTAACAATGTTTAATGATAGAAAATGTGAATATTAAGGTAGTCAATTACAAATAGTATTAGTTGTATTAGTTGTGATCATTCTCAAACATGTTAATTTTTCCATATTTTCATATCAATCATATGAAATCGTAGCCCATTCAAATATTTAACTTAGGCTATTGTAGTAAATGTCATACCTTGTCTCTCTTGCTCTCCAATATTAATAATATCTATTTCCAATGTCAATCATTGTTACTTATAGAGTGTTAAACCCCAAGTAAGAATTTGAATGCAAAGTGACTAACAATATTGAATAATGGAAAATGGGAATAATAAAAATGTAGTCAATTACAAATAGTTTACAATTTCAAGAAGCAACCATTTCAAGTGAATATTTTACCTAAGATGAAAATTCAAGTATTTTATTTATCGTTGAATTATTGTAGTGAAAATATCAATGCATGTTTTGAATATTTTTCTCATGCTTACATTGAAATCAATGTACATTATTAATCTAATTACCTTAAAATCAACGTACATCATACATCCAGTTATATCAAATAAAAAATCAACATCTACACTAAAATCAATGCATCTAATGAAAGCAATCAAATAGGAATAGAAATCAACATTACATTGAAATCCATGCATCTAGTGCAAGGAATCAAATAGGATTAGAAATCAACATTTACATTAAAATCAATGCATCTAGTGAAAGCAATCAAATAGGAATAGAAACCAACATTAAATTGAAATCAATGCATCTAATCCAAGTAATCAAATAGGATTACAAATCAACATCTACACTAAAATTAATGCATCGAGTGCAAACAATCAAATAAGATTAGAAATCAACATCTACACTTAAATCAATGCATCCAGTGCAAGTAATCAAATAGGATTAGAAATCAACATCTACACTAATCAATGCATCTAGTGCAAGGAATCAAACAAGATTAGAAATCAACATCTACACTTAAATCAATGCATCTAGTGCAAGCAACCAAATAGAATTAGAAATCAACAACTACTATGAAATCAATGCATCTAGTGCAATCAATCAAATAAAATAAAAAAACATTCTCTACACTAAAATCTCTCACGCAAGCCTGGAAATTGACATCCCACATGACGTATTTTGGATTTCAAAATGTATTTGACAGTTGCTGAAAATTTTTCGCCGTCAAATTTGACATGTCTTATAATAAGTAAACTGTCAAAATGACTTCCAATTTTAAAGTTAAACTGTCAAAATCTCTAATACCTTAAGCGCAAGTAAAGATAGCCTACAATAGAATATTATGAATATTATAATACCTCCTTCAACTATACCTACAAATTATAGTACATTACATTAACTTTATGTCAATAGATTTGTGAGAATTTTAACATTGTATTTATGCTCTTATTTATTAGGAAACCAAACCCTTATGAACTGAAGATGGTTGGTATACGTCTGTAATTAGTATTATTTTTCCCTTTCTGTTATCGGATTCTCATTCTGAATTTTTTGGGTTCACGAGCTTGTTTAGTTATTATCAACAAATATTGCATTTCCATTAGATCTCGAATGTGCACAGAAATAGTAAGTTCATAGTTCCATCCTTCTATGCATCTTGCCTCCTTTCGCAGGAATGGGCTGCTGAAGAAAGCTTATGAGCTCTTGGTGCTTGCGATGCTAAAGTGGGACTTCTAAGTTTCTCCTCAACAGGGAAATTATAAGAATTCACCAATCCCCCATGTGTGTTCGATGAGTATTTTCCCTAACTATTAGATTTCTATTCTGCATAATTCTTTGGAATGTTTGACTTCCCTTTTATTCGCTAGACTACTAATGTATATTTCCCTAGACGATTTCTCTCATTATTATTTCTCACTTTCTATTTACATAAAGTAAAGAAAGTGTTTTAGGGAGAACTGTAAAGTGATATACTCTTGGAAAGTCTCTGCCATTATTTCGGATATAACATGAATATGCAGTTAGATACATGTTTGATTATCGTTAGATATATTTTTTATTATCATTTCACAGTTCCACATAAATGACTCATTGTTCTTTCACTTGGAGAGAAAATTTTCGGCATAACTTTCTATGTTGACTCGTTAAAGAAATGCATTAGCTTTTATTCTGGACTTGTAAAGCTTTAGGTTGATATGATTCATTGTTCTTTCACGTTGGATTGGAGAGGAAATTTTCGGCATAACTGTCTATTGTCTATTGTTCACTGGTTAAAGGTCAAAGGTATTAGCTTTTATTTTGGACTTGTAAAGCTTTAGATTGATGATACTTGAGAACTGGAATAAACATTTGGTAATTGATAATTATGTTGTCATTGGGTTAAGTTCCAATAGTTTTCGAAGAAGGCTTTCCTTACCCTAAAACTTGAATAGACTTATATTGGAGTTTCAAAGCAATAGAAATTGATAACTCCTTTATATCCATTTATTTAATTTCTCCAATGTGTGTGCAGGGGATATTCAATGCACTCAACATTTGTGAAAACGAGGTATTTCTCTTAACTGAGCAGAGGTTGTAGTTTTTTTTTGTTGGTAGAGGTTGTAATTTTTAGTTGGCATTTTGCACTTTATGAAACAGTCTGGAAAGTGGTTGTCTAATTAGGGAGGTTGACATTTCTAAATTTACTTAGAATGTAAAATGAAGGGGATCGAAAATGTAAAAACGTAATGAAATTTTTGTTTGATGGGCAAAAAGGATTTTGCAATTCCAAGCCTGCTCTCACGTCTTTATATTCAATCTAAACTATATAAATATTTTTAGATAAAGGAGGAATGACCTGTTATAGAGTTTTAAAGTGGTTGTCTAATTAGGGAGGTTGACATTTCTAAATTTACTTAGAATGTAAAATGAAGGGGATCGAAAATGTAAAAACGTAATGAAATTTTTGTTTGACGGGCAAAAAGGATTTTGCAATTCCAAGCCTGCTCTCACGTCTTTATATTCAATCTAAACTATATAAATATTTTTAGATAAAGGAGGAATGACCTGTTATAGAGTTTTAAGAACCCACCGTTTCGAACTACCAAGAGTTTTAAGAACCCACCGTTTCGAACTACCAAGTGAGTCCACCATCTATTCTCGCATTCCTGATGATAGACTCACTTGATAGTCCGAAACTTTGGATTCTTAATAACTTAATAACAGGCCATTCCTCCTCTATCTAAAACTATATATGAATATTTTTATATTCAATCTAAATTTTGTATATACATATAATTTTTTATTTTTTAATTAGTAATATCACTCGAATATAATTTAAAATATCTAAATTATTAAAATCACTTATAAATTTTATTTAACATGAATGACACCTACATGTAGTATTCATTACTAGATTTGTACACGTAGTATTCATCACTAGATTTGTACGCATAAGGTTCAAAACAATAATCTTTTATACCTTAACAAAACACTTTATCTCAAACTACTTTACGCTGTATAAAGGTGTTTCGTCATTTATTTTAATTATATTTAATTAAATAAATATGTTATCATTTACTTTACATTATGTTTAATTTAATTTTAATTATATAAAATATAATTTTCAAATAATTAACCTATTTTAAAGTTGGAGAAGAAAGAAAGAAAACATCGAGTGAGTTTGGATGGTTATATTGAGAAAGGAGGTGTCTATTGAATATATTCAATATGTTTTACATAATTCTTACTCATTTTGTACTATGACAATAGGCATATGTTTGTAAAGTAAAAGGAATTTCTAACCTATTAAATGTTAATAAATGTAAATGTTACAATATGTTTATTTATATTATAAAATATGTGTTATTATGTGTTATTATCCCTGTGGTAGGTTAGGGTATAATGTATTCAAAAATATATTGATCTTTCAATTAAATTCATTTTGATTAAAAATTTATGATAAATTATAGTGAACATTAGAAGTTATAAATAATTTATTTTTTGATTGGTGTAAAAGAAAAGAATTTTTATTTAATAATCATTACTTCAAATTCCCATGACAAAAAATATTAGCTAAAATTTTATTGTTTCCACAATATTAACTTTAGATTAAATAGTTTTCCTACCAAATTTTTGGTTTTAGGTGTGGTCACCACCGTCACCACGAAGGTTACCGTGGTCGAGGCCATACGCCAACTGTCCTTGCAGCCGTCACCACGAAGGTTACCGTGGTCGAGGCCATACGCCAACTGTCCTTGCAGACCTGTTCCAGTCATCCTCGCATGCTTTTTCTGTCCTTTCGACTCACACTTGTACATCCTTCGATTGTTTTGTGGTACATTGCCTTGGCAAAAACGTAATATGCATATGTATCTATAGAACAGTTTGACAAATTTTTTAATTAAGAAAGTGTTGGAAGTTTGTATAAGTTTGCACTTTTAAATTACTTTTTAAAGGTTCCAATATTTTTGTTATTTTATATTTTTTCTTAATTAATATTAGTTGTCTTTTCAGTTCTCAATGTTTATTTATTATTAATTATTATGAATATCAAACTCCGAATCAATTTAACTATATATATATTAAGGAGCCATCAATTTGCCATTATGATTAAATCTTTGAAATTATGATTTCATATAATGATAGTTTTATAATATGAATTAAAGTTTAAACTAGATAAAAGTTTATATTTGTTATAAATTAATTATTTATTAAACATAACTCTTACATTTATAATCATAAATATAACGCCTAAATGTACAACCATAAATATTAAAAGCAGCACATACATATATTCAAAATAGCTAAAATCAATTTAATATTTTTCATATTTACTAATAAAAGAGATATATATCAAAGTAACTAAAATCAATTTAATATTTTTCAAATTTACTAATAAAAAATCCAAAAGAAACATCAATTTAAAACAATTTAATATTTTTCAAATTTACTAATAAAAAATCCAAAAGAAACATCAATTTAAAACCTATGAAGATTTATGAAGATTTCGATATATTCTCTACCCTACTAATTTAAAACAGAACCAGGTTTCAATGTATTTTCTGCCATGCCATACCCAAAAAATCCATTGAAAAATACTAAGTTAATTTAAATTATATTTAATTTATCCAAAATAATAATATTTTCACATTTACTAATAAGAAATCCAAATAAAATAAACATCAATTTAAAACCTATGATCATTTCAATGTATTCTCCACCCTGCCAATTTTAAACCTAAGAAGATTTAATGAGCATTCAAGTTGAATTTAATGATTGCAATTCTCCTAAACAAATTTCTTGCAAAGATTTGGAAATATAATGATGTAATATCTTTGGAAGATTTCCAGCTTTAATGAGGTGATTCTCCCAATATATTTCAGAGCACTTAATTGTATGGCCACTTAAATGTTCTGTCCAAACACATGAATGCCAATTAATTGAAATGAATGTGCTTCTTTGTTGTTTATTGCCTCTGGGTTACTCTTTATGGTTCCTTTTGTTTCTTTGCTCTTCATTGCCTCTAGAGCGTTGTTTGTGGTTCTTCCCGTTCTTATTGCCTTTGCATCGTTGTTTACGGTCCCCCCCGTTCAGGTATACGTATTGTTGACTGAGAGAAAATCATGGTGGGAAAGAATTGGTGAACATTCAGAAGGAATTGGTGAACATTCCATTCCAGACTGAAAGAATATGGTAAGCATTAATTTTATTTAGCAGCAGCCCAAAAAAATCCAGTAAGCATTTATTTATTTAATAGAAAAAAGAGACACACGGCCACTTCCACTGTGGGTTGTGGGTTATTTATTTTTGGTTTCATATCGCATCCCTCTTTGTCTATGTATTTGAATAGAAAAGTTGAAAGCTACTGGGAGTGTTCTACATTGTGGGCAAGCAAGCAAGATTCTGTATTGTGGGCAAGCAAGAATCTAGTAAGTACTCATAACCCACTGTCCAGGGGTTGCGAGGAGCAAATGTGCTTCCGAAGAAGAACCCCTGTGCTCTATTTTCTTCTCTGTTTTTAAATTTTCGAAAAGTTTCTCTATTTGCACCTCTGGTTTGATAATGTTAATGTCTGGTGAAGTCCACCTAGCTTCAAATTTTAATTTCTATATTGTGTAAAGAAGTCGTAAGGGCATGTTTTATAGGCCCTATTCTGCACATAATTTATGTGGTGATTTTAGAAGTATGGGCAAGGAACAATAAGTCATGTTTTCAGATAAACTAGAAATGAATGCAATATTTCAACAGTAGATTTAGGGGTCTAATTATAGAAATAAATTAAAAAACAAAAAAAATGAGTTGGGTTATTAATATTTTGTTTCAAACTACAAGTCCTAAGTATTTTTCACCTATAGAAACACTACTACCTGTGGAGGGAAAATGTGTGTCCCTGGTAATTTTGACATGGACGATTAGTAGTAATATGTATGGCTTGAAAACATAATGTAAATTTTCCATTAAATTTATTTAATAACAAAACAAAGCAAAATCTTATCTCCAATATAGATGCAAGAAGGCAATTTTTTTTCGGAACCAACCAAGTTATTGAAGGCCTTTTCTGGGATGGGCAGAGTCCTAAAGTTTGCCACCGATAGCTCTAAATCCTTTACCTCCTGCTCTAGTCATAGCAATTGAATACAGGAAAAGATACAGGAATGGGTTTGGTTACAGGAAAAGAAGGTGTAGTGGAAATGTTGTAAGAAATTAAAATTCCTATGTCCCATTTTTAAGTGAGGTTGAATGCTATAATTGTAGCAAATTTGGGCACAAGGTAGTAGATTGCAGTTATAGCAAGACAAAGCCCATTTTGCAGAACATCCATACAAAAAAGGCAAGTCAACCATCGTTTATGAGAAGACACAAAATAACAGAGGAAAGCGAGTTTAGCTAACATTCCATTCCGCCCACTCTCGGTGGCTTTCACAGTTTAACTAACATGACTATGAACCTTAATAGAGAGGAAACATTCCCTCAGAATTCTGTGCCCTCCCCAACTTACAGTTTATTGTGTTAGCATGAAACAATTTGATGGGAACAATTCCCACCTGCTTGGGAAACATATCTTCTTTAGAATTGATAGATTTTAGGGATAACAAACTTCACGGGTCTGTTCCTTCTGAATTGGGAATGCTAAATCTAGCCATAAAAATAGATCTCTATAGGAATAGTCTGACAGGCCAATTTCCTTCTTCCTTTTCTAACTTGACAAATCACCAAGCTAACTCTATATCACAACTCTTCAATGCTGCTCCAAAACTCCAAATGCTCACAAACATTCAATGAGAGAGGTATGAGGCAAAGAGAGGTGGAAGGGAGGGCGGCACAGAATCTTTACATAATTGCTTACCTTTGATGTCATTTGGAAAACGCAGAGGTTGTTGCAAGCCAGCCTCCGCGACAAGGAGAGCAATTAATAGGGCGAATAACGTGAAAACAGAACCATAGGGTAATAAACGATAGAAACCATGCCATACGTCGACCATGGAGAGGTCTGTGCGTAGAAGCATTGTTGTTGTTGTGGTAATCCGTCCAAACCCTGAAAGAGGAATAATTGATGTTGCTGCCATGAATTAACATAAGGAAAACATAGTTTTGCGTCAAGAAGGTGAAAGGTAATATGAGCTAAGGCTCAAGGTGGAAACCGGTAGCAGAGCGGTAAGCCACGTTCAAAATGGCGAAATCGATTTTTACTAAAACCACTTCCTTCAATTTCCATTGTTTGATGAGATCCAAGGCAGGTGAGCGAGGCTGAGGAGCCCAGGTGTCGCATGCATTGAAAATATGCCTGCTACTTATAAAAATAATAAAACTACCTCTAACTATGGACAAGGTTGGGGTTTTTAAGTAATTATTGTTTTTATTTATTTTAATTATAATAAATTAATTTTAATAAAATAATAATTTGTCAATGAAAACGCTTAATTTAAATATATATATATGATGAATTTAAATGATAATGCATCCTTTAATATATAAATAATTCAAGGAAAATTGATTCCCCACTGTTAAATTATATTCCTTTGTTAAATGTAATGATAATTAATAATAAATAAGAAATAAAACTCCTAACTATTCAAGTGACTTATTTGCAATAATAAACTTTTTTTATTTAAAGTAATTGATAATTAATAAATAAATAAGAAATAAAACTCTAATATTTCAAGTGACTTAAATTAAATTATAACAACAAATATTTAATATATATAATTATTATTATAAGAAAATTTATAAACATAGCTTTAAAAAAAAATCATAGAATTTTAATTTATAGAATATCAAATAATTTTTTAGTTTAATATTCATTTAAAAAAAAAATTAAAAGAAAATAATTATAAAATTATTTTAACAAATTGTAAAATAATAGAATATATTTAAAAAAATTGGGTTAAGTTTAAGTTGATAAGTTTTATATCTTTCATAAAAAGGTTGCGAGTTCAAATTTAAAAGAAGAAAGAATTTGTAATTTTTATATTTTTATTTTTTTTTTTAAAATTTTATGAACATACTATTTTTACTCAATTCATAACATTTTTAATTACTAGTCAGAATAAAATATAACTTGGTTGATAGGGAACCGACTTATAATAAAATTAAAATTAACCAATGTAGGCACAATCTCAAACACTTTGTAACGAAATAAATGTTTTGCATAACTCAATGAATTTTTATGGTTTTACTGAAGAAGATTTGTTGAAAATGGAATTCATTATGCCATAACTTTACCTGCCTAAGAGAACTAGGGAAAGTGAGCTTCCTAGAGAGTTGGGGTGTCTGGACAATCTCCTTCTTAATTGCCCTCCAACTTCTGCAAACCCTAAAATAGGCAACCACATATTTCCGTGCATCCCAAGCACCGTTGCTTGCCTCGATTCTCGAAATATCATCTCTGAGTAGCTTGGGCAGTATATTTGCCCAACATCTCTGCGGCAGCGAAACCTGGCTCTTGTAATGGCTGTCATGCACTGCACTATGTGACCAAGTTCTCAAATTATAGGAAAACTTCACATCAAAACTCCTCCCGGACTTGGGTTATTAAGATTTTGTTTCAAAATACAAGCTCTCGGTATTTTTCACCTATGCAAATACTACTACCTGTTCTACCCGTGGAGGTCAAATGCGTGTCCCTGGTAATGTCGTCAAATGCGTGTTCTTGGTAATTTTTGACATGAACGATTAGTACTAATATATATGACCTGAAAACGTAATGTAAATTTACCAGGGAAATAAACAATTACTTACCTTCGATGTCATTTGGAAAATGCAGAGGTTGTTGCAAGCCAGCCTTAGTGACAAGGAGAGCAATTAATAGGGCGAATAACGTGAAAACGGAACCATAGGGTAATAAATGACAGAAACCATGCCATACCTCGACTATGGAGAGGTCTGTGCGCAGAAGCTTTGTTATTGTTGCGGTAATCTGTCCAAACCCTGACAGAGGAATAATTGATGTTGCCGCCATCAATTAACATAAGGAGAACATAGTTTTGCGTCAAGATGGTGAAAGGTAATATGAGTTAAGGTTCAAGGCGGAAACCGGTAGTAGAGCAATAAGCCACGTTCAGAATGGCGAAATTGGTTTTTACTAGTTTGATGAGATACAAGGTAGGTGAGCGAGGCTGAGGAGCCCAGGTGTCGCATGCATTGAAAATAGGCCTACTACTTGTAAAAATAATAAAACTACCTATAACTACGGCCGGGGTGGGGTTTTAAGTAATTTTTGTTTTTATTTATTATAATATATATAAAATAATATTCTGTCAATGAAACACTTAATTTTTAAAAAATAAATTTAAGTGATGAATTTAAATGATAATGCATCTTTAAATTATTAAATAATTAAGGAAATTATTGTTCACGTTAATATTATATACTTTGTTAAATTAGTAATAATAATTAATATATTAATAAGAAATAAAACTCCTAACTATTCAAGTGACTTATTTGTCGTAATAAACTTGTTATTTAAAATTTAAAGAAATGATTAAATTATAACACAAATATTTAAATAATTATAATTAATTATTATAAGAAAAACTTATAAACATAGCTTTAAAAAAAATCATAGAATTTTAATTTATAGAAGATCAAGTAATAATTCAATTTATAGAATATCAAATATTATTAGTTTAATATTCATTTAAAAAAAAATTAAAGAAATAATTATAAATTAATTTAAACAAAATTGTAAAATAATAGATATATATAAAATTTAAATAAAAAAAAATTGAGAAAGTTTTAAGTGATAAGTTTATATATTTTTCATAAAAGTTTACATTGGTGGATTTTAAACAAAAAAACCCGACCAACCATCAAACAACGTTTCTACACATAATTCGCCAACGAACATCGGTCCCACCTGGATGCACAAAACCGGACTCCAAATAAAATAAACTCGCGCCCATACACTTCTCGGGTCCGCTCCTTTCCAATTTTTCAATTGAATAGCAACTAAAGAACAATTGAACAACAACTAAACAACAATTGAATAGCAACCGAACAACAATTGAACAACAACTAAACAACAATTAAACAACAACCAATTAGCAATTAAACAACAACTGAACAACAATTGAACAGCAACCAAACAACAATTGAACAGCAACTGAACAACAATTAAACAACAACCGATCTACGATTTCCTCTCACAAATCACCGAAATCTCTCAACACACATACATGGCAGATAATTACATTAAATAAAGTCTTCTCGAGACTTATCAATTCCATCAAATTAGCTCATTTTTAATAGAAATTTGCTCATGGTTTACATGATTGTCCACGTCTCCTCCTCCATAGCTTTGACTTTGAATTTTTATTAAGGGTGGTCAGATGCTCCTACATCAGACTCCCGATACACAAAATTTTATGACCCCCTGGTCATATGCTTCTCCTTCATCCCATAGCAATTCTACCCACTTCGTCAGTGGAACTGCTTTCATGATCCTTTTGTGAGCTACAACAAAACCTCTGCAGTAACAATGTTCTCTGCTACATGACACCTCACCAAGCTTCCCTTCTGGCTTAGTCTTTTAGCATCTCTCTAGTTCTCTCTTCTGTGGAACCATATGAGCACTCCATGCTCTAGGTTGCTGCAAGTTTTCTCACCTTCTTATGCTGCTACCTGCATAACAACATAAATATCACAAACTCACTAATCTTCACATAACTATACCTCCTCCTTTCGCACACAAAAACTTCTTTCTACTTGCAGGAAATATTTCCCTGCTCTAATACCACTTTGACATAGGAAAAACTGTCTAAAGGCAATTTCCCTGGTTGTCATAATCACCTTACCGTGAACGTATGGGTTATGGCCCACCTATACAAATCGGAAGCATTTACATTGGTGGATTTTAAACAAAAAAACCCGACCAATCACCAAACAACGTTTCTAGACATAATCTTCCAATGAACACCAGTCCCACCTGGATGCACAAAACCAAACTCTAAATAAAATAAACTCGTGTCCATACACTTCTCGCGTCCACTCCTTTCCAATCCGTCAATTGAACAACAGTTGAACAATAATCGAACATCAACTAAACAACAATTGAACAGCAATAGAACAACAATTGAACAACAACTGAACAACAATTGAACAACAACCAAACAGCAACTGAACAACAATTGAACAACACCTAAACAGCAACTAAACAGCAATTAAACAGCAATTGAACAACAACCGAATAACAATCCTCCACTATTTGATCAGGGCACACTTGATCCGACGGTCAACAAAGATATCGCATAGACCACTTGCGCGATGTTTAACTGCCCTCATGGAGTCGATAAGGTTCATAAACCTTAGTCTATAAAAGTTCGGGTCCGCCTTTGACGGTAAAGTCCGACCTATTTATGGCCCGATATCTGTTGGATAATGGAGGCCATCAAATCCTACGATCTTCGACCCTTCAACTAGCACGCGGGATACTAAACAGCTCAACCCCCGTAGTTGATTGTAACCCAAAAGATTGAATTTGCGATCGACGGCTAAGATCGATTGCAGGCCTTCGACCATGATTAAGACATCTGTACACTCCTATCCCACGTGGTCTATTCCTCCACCATTCTTCTTCCGCCACATATATTCATCAATCTAAATGATCTGACGACTCCCTATGCACTTCTTCACTTATGATGCACTTCACGTTTCCACCCAGATTAACTCTACCACACTCTGTTTAAACACTCATGACTGATGGGACTAGCCTGCATACTCTAACCGGACATAAGATTTGGTTAATTCAAAATTATTAAATTTATGATTTTTGGTACAGTGTAGTGGTACTTAAATATTTTGGTTGTGATTAATGTGATTGCTACAGTACTCTTGTGACAGAGACACCTGTCTCGACCTCGGGCTCTATTCTCCCGCCTTCACTGTGCTTGTAACACTAGCTCCTCACTTGGTCCATCATTTCGACTATTGTTTGTTTGCACTGAGAGGGTTTGCTCTCTGGTTTTCCTCCTAATGGTTTCGTTAATGTTGCTCTGGCGCTCAGCTTGGCTTCTCGGCCATTGCTTGTCCAGTAACAGGACTCTGCCAGTGTTTTATCTGTTTTGATTGATGCCTGTATTTGCTTGTCGGCCTGCCTGAGGGTTCTAGGCTACATTTCGGCGTTCTGCGACTATGTTCGAAGGTTTGTTGTGACACGATGACAGCTTATTTCCTCTTGAATGTGTCTAGCATTATTGTGTTTATGTTTCACTGGTTACTGTTCGATGGCTCTGCTATTTAATCTTGCTTTTGGTTACTTGTGCATTTAGGTTGCGACCACAAGGTGACCTCGTTCTCGACCTCGGTTCGCAGACTCCTTAGGTATGTTTTCTTTCTTTGCTTTAGTATTTTCTATGCTTCTCTTTCCGGTCCTGATAGTGAACGCTCCTTATGAGCAGGGTCTCTTGCTAGTTCGTGACTTGTTGTCGTCTCTCTGCTTGCAGTTCATCGACCCCTTCTCTGGTAAGTGAAACCCTTATCCTATCTCTTTACTCGTTCAATTTATGTTGTGTTCTGTTGTTGATTCTCTGCTTGTGGTGGTTTCAGGTGGAATGCGAGCGAGCAATGGTGGTTTCAAATCCTCTTGTGCTTCGCTAGACTGGGTAGGGTATTTCCATGACGTTCATACTTGTAAATTGTTGATGCTATTGTGTCTTAGTTTCAGGCTTCGGCCTCTCTGTCGTTTAATTAGGCCCTCTGTGGAATATGGATAGGTAGCTTGTCTTTCTTGAAATCTTTGGGGTTTTAGGGTGAGCGTATGTTCAGGGTTTCGAACCCAAGTCTTCAATCTACTTGTGACATGAATTGGTTTAACTTATGTATATGCAATTCAGGTTTTTGAACCCAAGTCTTCGGTCTACTTGTAATATGAACTGTTTAACTTAACTTATAAATTACTTTGCAAAGACTCTTGTAACTTATTTTTCAAACTGTGTTTGCAATGAAAATATTTATATAATGAGTCTTGTAGTACCTGGTCTTTGATGTTGTTTTCATATTGGTGATTCTAGTGATATTAAATGTGAAACCCTCTACTTGTTTTCTTTGTTGTATGCTTGTTACTGCTCAGAACTATAGGTGATTGTTTGTGAGGCTTGTTGATTCTTCGATGGTTTCCTCTCCGTACGCTTGCAACGACACTTCCACACTGTCAGTCTTGTTGTCTTTGTTTGTCTTGATGTCTACTAAAAGATTTCAATTTCCAATGCTTGCTTCTATTTGGAAATGTGCTCAATATATTTTACGGACGGGAAACAAACTAATTGCACTTGGAATTCAGATGACTGCGAAATATTACTTGTAAATTCTTTATTGCTCTTCTACTATGATGGAAATCAACCTTACAATGATTTGTTCTTTTTGCTTTTATATGATTTGTTAAACAGTTTTTGGAAACTATTAACAATTACATATAGTTACCATAAGAAACTGTCAATTTCCGATTTATCCAAATTCTAGGAATAATTTTAAAAGAAACAGAATTTTTGTTTTTTTGTTTTTTTGTTTTTTTTTGTAAATAAATAAAACAAAACTCCTTAATAGAATATGAAACTGAAACTGTTGTCGTGTCCCAACTGCTTATAACTAAGGAAATAAAATAAGAAAAAAAACAACTTAGGTACAATTACCTGTGAACCTGTTTAGTTTGCGAGACAAACACCTCCACTTGTCTACCCCTAGTTGGATGCTCCTGCATCAGGCTCCTAGGGTAACAAAGAAGTCATGGCTCAGGTCCATGAGCTCCTCAATAGAATACCCTACACGTTGTATCTATCCCGCATCAAGCCATGAACTGTCCTCTATAGGGAAGTTCTTCCACTTGATGAGGTACTGTAGGTACTCCTTCTTCTGTGTCGACCTGGCCACTTGTGTGTTGACGATTCCCTCGATTTCAAGCAGCTGAGCTGAAGGCATTTGTATCATCCATGAACTACTCTCCTCCCGAGTGTCCCATTTTGGTTGTGTCGAGCTGTCCTCTTCCGAATTGGCAGTGTATGGGAATAAATCTGCCACATTAAAAATGGTTGATATTCCTATACCTAGAGGCAATTGCAGTTCATAATCATTTGCAAAAAACTGGCGTAGAATCTTACAAGGCCCAATTTTTTTGAATTTCAGTTTGTTGTATTCGCCCCTAGGAAATCGTTCCTTGCACAGATGCACCAAGACCTGATCCCCCACATTAAATTGTACCTCACGTCATTTCAAATCAGCTTTCTATTTGTACTTCTGACTGTTTTCCTGTAATTTCATCTTCACCTACTTGTGTAGGTCGTTAATTGCTCTTGCAAAGTCCTCCCGTCAGCACTTATTTTCTCTAGCTGTCCCAAATCCCGTAGTTCATGCAATCCTCAGGGATGCATTCCGTACACAATTTGAAAAGGACTGCTTCCTGTGCTTCGGTTTGGTGAATCGTTGTAAGAAAATTCTGCTTGAGCAAGCACACGATCCCACATACGCGAATTTTCTCCCACTAGACTCCTTAGCAGGTTACCTAGACTTATGTTCACCACCTCCGTTTGCCCATCCATCTATGGGTGATAATCAAAGCTGAAGTTCAACTGTGTGTCCAGCTTCTTCCACAGGGTGCACCAAAAATGTCCTATAAATTTCACATCTCTATTAGAGACAATGGACTTAGGCAAGCCGTGTAACCTGGCAATCTCTGTGAAAAACAAGTGTGCTACGTGAGTGGCATCACTAGCTTTCCTACAAAGAATAAAATGCACCATTTTTGAAAACCGGTCTATTACCACGATCACTGAGTCATGATCGTGCTGTGTTCTCGGCAAACCCAAGACAAGGTCCTAGCTCACTGAGTCCCACGATCTACCTAGAATAGGCAGTGGTGTGTAGAGTCCCATATTCTGACTGTGTCCTTTTGCCAATTGACACACTATACACTTGGTTACAAATCATTGCACATCTCTTCGCATCTCGGCTAGTTATAAAAATGATTGATGTTCTCCCTCATCAAACATCCGGGAATACACAGTTATCCTCCCTTAAACAACAACTTCTCCTGTAGGTTATAGTCCAACCATGGACTATTATTCCTCATCAAAGGGTTTTCGTAGGCTTCATAAGCCTCCTTAAAATCTGCATCTGTCTGATACAAGTCTTTCAGGTGTTCAAAACCCAGCACTTGTATCGTTCTCTCCTGCAAAAGAAAAACCCTTCCGCTCAATGCATCTGCTACCTTGTTGGCTTGTCCACTAATATGTTTCAACACAAACGTATAACTCTGCAAGTATTAAACCCACTTTGCATGCTTGTGGTTTAGTTTGTGCTTTTGCATAACGTACTACAATGCAGAATTATTTGAAAACAAAACAAACTCATTACCCAACAAATAGTGTTTATAATGCTTCAATGCTTGGACGACAACATAGAACTCCTTGTCATATGATGAGTACTTCTGCCTGCTTTCATTCAACTTTTCACTGAAATAAGCAACAAGTTTGTCTTCTTGGCTGAGTACAGCCCCAATGATTGTACCACTGGCATCACAATGAACTTGAAAAAGTTTGTTGAAGTCAGGTAGCCTTAAAATTGCCCTCTCAGTGATCTTCTTTTTCAACATCTGGAAACTCCTTTCCGCCGCTTCGGTCCACTAAAAAGGTTGACTTGCCTTCTTGATTGTATCTAACATAGGTGCGCATATTCCACTAAAGTCCCTTATAAACTTATGATAAAAACTTGCCAACCCACGAAAACTTCGTACCTCGAACAGACTCTTAAGGGATGGCCAGCTAAGTATACCTGCAACTTTTTCTGCGTCCATTTTCAGCGCATTCTCTGCAATCACGAAACCCGAATAGATCAACTCCTTCTGAAAGAAAGTGCATTTCTTCAGATTTATCAACAACTTGTTTTGCTACAATTTCTCCAAAACAGACCGAACATGTCGAAAATGCTCCTCCCTGATTTTGCTAAAAATCAGTATATCGTCAAGATACATAATCACAAATTTCCCAAGGAACTCCTTCAGCATTTTGTTCATCGGGCACATAAAAGTACTAGGTGCATTACTTAACCCAAATGGCATCACCAGCCATTCATACAGCCCTTCATTAGTCTTGAAAGTTTTTTTCCGTTCATGCCCTTCCTGGATTCCAATCTGGTGGTATCCACTCTTCAAATCTATCTTCGAAAAATAGGTTGCCCTGCTCAAACAATCCATCATATCATCCATTCGTGGCATTGGAAACATGTACCTGATCGTAATTTTGTTTATTGCTCTCCATTCTGTGCACATCCACCATTCGCCTCCTTTCTTGGGAGCAAGTAACGTCGGAACTACACATGGGCTCAAGCTCTCCCGAATCAGTCCCTTATCCAACAATTCCTGTACCTGTTTTCTAATCTCCTCATTGTCTTTGGGGCTTATTCAGTAAGCAACTTTATTCGGTAGACTAGTTCCAGGGGATGAAATCTATGTGATGAATGATACTCCACTCTGGTGGCAATTTATCTGGTAAATCATCCACCACAATGTCACTGAACTCCTGCAACATTTCCTAAATTTCTACAGGTAAATCAGAAATTTTTGTGTACAACAGCACTGTTCTTGGTCTTCTCACAACAACATATTTCACTTCATCATCTTCAATCTTCTTTAAAAATTGTTTTCCACCCACCAATTATCAATGCTTCCACTATCTATAATCAACTTGTAGAATTTGCCATGTGACTTGTACATTGTCCAAAACAATGCCTTCCTTTGGGTTTGTTCAGCCATTTCCTTCGCTGGTTTTAGCAATAACTTATTCAAAACTAAGGCCTCTCCTATTTCTGGTGCATTTTTTACCTCCTGAGGCAGTGCCTCTGTTTCTTCTGTCTGAGCAACATGTGCTCCTCTTTGGCCAGCCTGTTCTCCTTCAGGACATTCAAAGGATATGTGCCCCCACTTGTGGCACTTGTAGCACTAGTAGGAAGCTCCTTTGCCTCTGCCATTGCCCCTGCCTCTCTGGTATGGCCTTCCTCCCCTTGTGCTACCATCCTTTTCTGTTGTCCCTGAAGTTTTGGAACTGCTACCCTCTTCACTATTATTAGCAGTCTTTCCTCTGCCAAAGGATTGTCCTTTTCCTCTGCCTATTCCTCGTCCCCTCCTAGCATTCTGTTTTCTTGTGAGCTTGTCTTCTGCCTTTCAGGCACTCTGATATGCTTCTTCTATATTCTTTGGAGAAAGAATACTTATTTCGTCCAATATTTCCAAACTTAGGCCATTCACAAACCTTGTTGTCTTCTCTAGTGTGTCTTCAGTATATCCAACTCTCAAGTTCACCCGATAGAATTCTTCAGTGTATTCTTTCACCATCATTCCTCTCTACTTGAAATTCTATACCTGTCAATGTAAAGCAATCTGATAATCTTTGGGCAAAAACCTACCCTTCATCTTGGCGACCATCCTGGTCCACCTTTTAATTGGTAAGTTGTTCAATCTTCTCCTCTCTGCCTGGACACTATCCCACCATAAAGCTATGTGTCCCTTCAGCTTGGTAGCAACAAATTTAAATCTCCTATCTTCACTGACCTCCTCACATTCAAAATATTTATCCAACTCACTAATCTAGTCCAACAACACCTCTGTGGACAAACTTCCATCATAGTTCGGAATTTCATGTTTTGGCTTACTGCTAGCCAACAAAACTGACCTTAATAATTTAATCTCAAGTCCTTCTTCATCTGATCCATCTGTTGTAATTACAACCTTTTCCTCACTGTCATCTCCTACTTTCGGATCCCTTCTCCTTCATGCTTCTACTATCGCCAAACGGGCATTTAGGATCCTAAGCTCTTCTCTCAACCCCTCATCTATGACTCTTCGAATAGCTCTGTCATGACCTCTTCTCCCAACTTCCATTTCAGTCAACTAACCTGCTCTGATACCAAAATTTGATGGGACCAGCCCGCATACTCTAACCTGACACAAGATTTGGTTTATTTGAAAGTATTAAATTTATAATTTTTGGTAGGGTGTAGCGGTCCTTAGATATTTTGGTTGTGATTAATGTAATTGCTACGGTACTCTTGTGAGGGAGACACCTGTCTCGACCTTGGGCTTTGTTCTCCCACCTTCATTGTGCTTGTAACCCTAGCTACTCACTTGGTCCTTCATTTCGACTGTTGTTTGTTTGCGTGGAGAGGGTTTGCTCTTTGGTTTTCCTCCTGAGGGTTTCGTTAATGTTGCTTTGGCACTCAACTTGGCTTCTTGGCCACGGCTTGTATAGTAGCAGGACTCTTCTAGTGTTTTATCTGTTTTGATGGATGCCTGTATTTTCTTGCCGATCTTCCTGAGGGTTCTGGGCTTCCTTTCAACATTCTGCGACTATGTCCGAAGGTTTGTTGTGACATGATGACAACTTATTTCCTCCTGAATGTTTCTGGCATTATTGTGTTTATGTTTCACTGGTTATTGTTCGATGGCTATGCTATTTAATCTTGCTTCTGGTTACTTGTGCATTCAGGTTGCAGCCACGAGGTGACCCCATTCTCGGCCTCAGTTCACAGACTCCTCAGGTATGTTTTCTTTCTTTGCTTTAGTATTTTCTATGCTTCTCTTTCCGGTCCTGACAGTGAACGCTACTTGTGAGCAGGGTATCTTATTCGTTCGTGACCTGTTGTCGTCTCTCTACTTGCATTTCGTCGACCCCTTCTCTGGTAAGTGAAACCCTTACCCTGTCTCTTTACTCGTTTGATTTCTGTTGTGTTATGTTGTTGATTCTCTGCTTGTGGTGGTTGTAGGTGGAAGGCAAGCGAGCAACAGTGGCTTCGACTCCTCTTGGCTTCGCTAGATCGGGTAAGGTCTTTCCATCATGTTCATACTTGTAAACTGTTGATGCTACTGTGTCTTAGTTTCATGCTTTGACCTCTTTGTCGTTTAATTAGTCCCTCTATGGAATATGGATAGTTAGCTTGTCTTGCTTGAAATATTTGGGGTTTTAGGGTGAGCGTATGTTCAGGGTTTCGAACCCAGGTCTTCGGTCTACTTGTGACATGATCTTGTTTAACTTATGTATATGTAATTTAGGGTTTTGAACCCAGGTCTTTGGTCTACTTGTAATATGAACTATTTAACTTAACTTATAAATTACTTTGCAAAGACTCTTGTAACTTATTTTTCAAACTGTGTTTGCAATGAAACGATTTATATAATGAGTCTTGTAATACCTGGTCTTTGATGTTGTTTTCGTATTGGTGATTCTGGTGATATTAAATGTGAAACCCTCTGCTTGTTTGCTTTGTTGTACGCTCGTTACCACTTAGAACTGTAGGTGATTATTTGTGAGGCTTGTTAGTTCTTCGATGGTTTCCTCTATGTACGCTTGCAACGACACTTACACACTCTCGGTCTTGATGTCTTTGTTTGTCTTGATGTCTGCTAAAAGATTTCAATTTCCAATGCTTGCTTCTGTTTTGAAATGTGCTCAATATATTTTAAGAACATGAAAGAAACTAATTGCACATGAAATTCAGATGACTGCGAAATATTACTTGTAAATTATTTATTACTCTTCTACTATGATGGAAATCAACCTTACAATGATTTGATCTTTTTGCTTTTATATGATTTGTTAAACAGTTTTTGGAAATTGTTAACAGTTACATACGGTTACCATAAGAAACTGTCAATTTTTTATTTATCTAAATTCTAGGATTTTTTTATTTATTTATTTATTTATTTTATTTATTTATTTATTTATTTTTTTTTTTTTTTTTTTTTTTTTTTTTTTTTTTTTTTTTTTTTTTTGTGTAAATAAATCAAACAACCTCCTTAACAGAAAACAAAATCGAAACTGTTGTCATTTCCCAACTACTGATAACTAAGGAAATAAAATAAGAAAAAAAACAACCTAGGTACAATGACTTGTGAACCTGTTTAGCTTGCGAGCCAAACACCTCCACTTGTTTACCCCTGGTTGGATGCTCCTACATCAGGCTCTCGGGGTAACAAAAAAGTCATGGCTCCTGTCCATGAGCTCCTTGATAGAATACCCTGCACCTTGTATCTCTCCCACATCAAGCCACGAACTGTCCACTATAGGGTGGTTCTTCCACTTGACGAGGTACTGTAGGTACTCCTTCTTCTGTGTTTGCCTAGCCACTTGTGTGTCGAGGATTCCCTCGATTTAGAGCAGCTGAGCTGAAGGCATTTGTCTCATCCATGAACTACTCTCCTCCTGGGTGTCCCATTTTGGCTATGCCGAACTGTCCTCTTCCGAATTGGCAGTGTATGGCAATAAATCTGCCACATTAAAATGGGACGATATTCCTATACCTAGAGGCAATTGCAGTTCATAAGCATTTGCAGAAAACTTGCACAGAATCTCACAAGGTCCAATTTTTTTGAATTTCGGTTTGTTGTATTCGCCCCTAGGAAATCGTTCCTTGTGCAGATGCACGAAGACCTGGCCCCCACATTAAACTGTACCTCACATCGTTTCAAATCAGCTTTCTGTTTGTACTTTTGACTGTTGTCCTATAATTTCATCTTCACCTGCTCATGTAGGTCGTTAATTACTCTTGCAAAGTCTTCCCCATTAGCACTTCTTTTCTCTAGCTATCACAAATCCTATAGTTCATGCACTCCTCGGGGATGCATTCTGTACACAATCGGAAAAGGACTGCTTCTTGTGCTTCGTTTTGGTGAATCGTTGTAAGCAAATTCTACTTGAGCAAGCACACGATCCCACATATGTGAATTTTCTCCCACTAGACTCCTTAGCAGGTTACCTAGACTTATGTTCACCACCTCTGTTTGCCCATCCGTCTATGGGTGATAAGCAGAGCTGAAGTTCAACTGCGTGTCTAGCTTCTTCCATAGGGTGCGACAAGAATGTCCTGTAAATTTCACATCCCTGTCAGAGATAATGGACTTATGCAAGCCGTGTAGCCTGACAATCTCTGTGAAAAACAAGTGTGCTATGTGAGTGGCATCATTGGTTTTCCTGCAAGGAATAAAATGCGCCATTTTTGAAAACCAGTCTACTACCACTATCACAGAGTCATGACCGTGTTGTGTTCTCGGTAAATCCAAGACAAAGTCCAATCTCACTGAGTCCCACGGTCTACCTGGAATAGGCAATGGTGTGTAGAGTCCTATATTCTGACTGTGTCCTTTTGCCAATTGACACACTCTAAACCTAGTTAAAAATCTCTGCACATCCCTTTGCATCCTCAGCCAGTAATAAAAATGATTGAGCTGATCTAAGGTCTTGTCAATTCCGAAATGTCTGGCAAGACCTCCACTGTGTTTCTCTCGGATGATGTTCTCCCCCATCGAACAATCGTGAATACATAGTTGTCCTCCCTTAAACAACAACTTCTCCTATAGGTTATAGTCCAACCATGGACTATTATTCCCCTTCAAAGGGTTTTCGCAGGCTTCATAAGCCTCCTTAAAATATGCATCTGTCTGATACTAGTCTTTCAAATGTTCAAAACCCAGCACTTGTATCGTGCTCTCCTGCAAAAGCAAAACCCTTCTGCTCAATGCATCTGCTACCTTGTTGGCCTGTCCACTAATATGTTTCATCACAAATGTATCACTCTGCAAGTATTCAACCCACTTTGAATGCTTGTGGTTCAATTTGTGCTGCTGCATAATGTACTGCAATGAAGAATTATCTGAAAACAAAACAAACTCATTACCCAACAAATAGTGTCTCCAATGCTTCAATGCTTAGACAACAACATAGAACTCCTTGTCATATGATGAGTACTTCTGCCTGCTTTCATTCAACTTTTCATTGAAATAAGCAACAGGTTTTTCTTCTTGGCTGAGTACGACCCCAATGGCTGTACCACTGGCATCACAATGAACTTGAAAAATTTTGTTGAAGTCAGATAGCCTCAAAATTGGCCTCTCAGTGATCTTCTTTTTCAACATCTGGAAACTCCTTTTCATCGCTTCGGTCCACTGAAAAGGTTGACTTGCCTTCTTGATTGCATCCAACATAGGTGCGCAGATTCTAATAAAGTCCCTTATAAACTTACCATAAAAGCTTGCCAACCCATGAAAACTTCGAACTTCGAACAGACTCTTAGGGGATGGCCAGCTAAGTATAGCTGCAACTTTTTCTGGGTCCATTTTCAGCTCATTCTCTGCAATCATGAAACCCAAATAGATCAACTCCTTTTGAAAGAAAGTGAATTTCTTCAGATTTATCAGTAACTTGTTTTGCTACAATTTCTCCAAAACAGATCGAACATGTCAAAAATTCTCCTCCCTAGTTTTGCTGAAAATCGTTATATTGTCAAGATACACAATCAAAAATTTCCCAATGAACTCCTTTAGCATTTCGTTCATCAGGCGCATAAATGTACTAGGTACACTACTTAACCCAAATGGCATCACCAGCCATTCATACAACCCTTCATTAGTCTTGAAAGCTTTTTTCCATTCATCCCCTTCCCGGATTCTAATATGGTGGTATCCACTCTTCAAATCTATCTTCGAAAAATAGGCTGCCCTGCTCAAACAGTCCATCATATCGTCCATTCGTGGCAATGGAAACCTGTACCTGATCGTAATCTTGTTTATTGCTTACAAATCTGTGCACATCCGCCATTCGCCACCTTTCTTGGGAGCAAGCTTCATCGGAAATGCACATCAAGCTCTCCCGAATCAGTCCCTTATCCAACAATTCCTATACCTGTTTCCTAATTTCCTCGTTGTCTTTGGGGCTCATCTGGTAAGCAGCTTTATTCAGTAGACTAGCTCCAGCGACGAAATCTATGTGATGACTGATACTCCGCTTTGGTGGAAATTTATTTGGTAAATCATCCACCACAATGTCGCTGAATTCTTGCAACATTTCCTCAATTTTTGCAAGTAAATCAGAAATTTCTATGTGTAACAACACTGTTCTTGGTATTCTCACAACAACATATTTCACTTCATCATCTTCAATCTGCTTTAAAAAGTGTTTTCCAACCACCCATAACACTTTTGTTCCACTAGTTTC
Source organism: Pinus taeda (assembly GCA_000404065.3). Taxonomy (NCBI): domain Eukaryota; kingdom Viridiplantae; phylum Streptophyta; class Pinopsida; order Pinales; family Pinaceae; genus Pinus; species Pinus taeda. The sequence goes on along the minus strand of APFE030974328.1, from coordinate 5,677 downwards.
GGTTGTTTCCTCCTCCTTGATGGGAACCAACATATGCTTAATTCCATCCTTAACAAACTTGTAACAGTTTGTCTTCCCATCATGAATGACTTTCCGGTCACACTGCCACAGTCTTCCTAGCAGAATATGACACACATCCATGGGCATGATGTCACAAATAAATTTGTCCTTATATCTACCAATATGGAATTCCACCTCACACTGCTCATCAACCAACAGTTGGTGACCCTTCTGTAACCACAACACCTTATAGGGGGTTGGATGCTTTAGTCGTTTCAGACCCAATTTTTCCACCATCTCTGTTGCAACCAGATTATCAGTGCTTCCACTATCTATAATCAACTTGCAGCATTTGCCATGTGACTTGCACACCGTCCAAAACAATTCCTTCCTTTTGGTTTGTTTAGCCGTTTTCTTTGTTGGTTTCAACAATACCTTATTCAAAACTAAGGCCTCTCCTGTTTCTGGTGCATTTTTTACCTCCTGAGGCGGTGCCTCTGCTTCTTCCGTTTGAGCAACATATGCTCCTCTTTGACAAGCCTGTTCTCCTTTAGGACATTCAAAGGATATATGCCCCCACTTGTGGCACTTGTAGCACTGGTAGGCAGTTCCTCTGCCTCTGCCATTTCCCCTACCTCTCTGGTATGGCCTTCCTCCCCTTGTGTTGCCATCCTTTTCTGCTGCCCCTAAAGTTTTGGAACTGCTGCCCTCTTCACTGTTATTGGCAGTCCTTCCTCTACCAAAGGGTTCTCCTTTTCCTCTGCCTGTTCCTCGTCCCCTCCTAGCATTCTGTTTTCTTGTGAGCTTCTCTTTTGCCTTTAAGGCACTTTGATATGCTTCTTCTATATTCTTTGGAGAAAGAATACTTATTTCGTCCAATATTTCCAGACTTAAGTGATTCACAAACCTTGCTATCTTCTCTAGGGTGTCTTCAGTATATCCAGTTCTCAAGTTCACCCGATAGAATTTTTCAGTGTATTCTTTCACCGTCATTCCTCTCTACTTCAAAATCTGTACCTGTCGATGTAAAGCAATCTGATAATCTTTGGGCAAAAACCTACCCTTCATCTTGGCAACCATTCTGGTCCACTTTTTAATTGGTAACTTGTTCAATCTTCTCCTTTCTGCCTGGACACTATCCCACCATAAAGCTGCGTGTCCCTTCAGCTTGGTAGCAACGAATTTAAATCTCCTATCTTCACTAACCTCCTCACATTCAAAATATTTATGCAACTCACTAATCTAGTCCAACAGCACCTCTGTGGACAAAATTCCATCATAGTTTGGAATTTCATGTTTTGGCTTACTGCTAGCCAACAAAATTGACCTTAATAATTTAATCTTAGTTCCTTCTTCATCTAATCCATCTATTGTAACTACAACCTCTTCCTCACTGTCATCTCCTACTTCCGGATCCCTTCTCCTTCCTGCTTCTACTGCTACCAAACGGGCATTCAGGATCCTAAGCTCTTATCTCAACCCCTCATCTACAACTCTTCGAATAGCTCTGCCACGACCTCTTCTCCCAACTTCCATTTCAGTCCACTAACCTGCGCTGGTACCAAAATTTGATTGGACCAGCCCACGTACTCTAACTGGACACAAGATTTGGTTTATTTTAAATTATTAAATTTATAGAAAATACCAAAGAATTTTCTATGCTTTAGTATTTTCTATGCTTCTCTTTCCGGTCCTGATAGTGAACGCTCCTTGTGAACAGGGTCTCTTGTTGGTTGGCGACCCGTTGTCATCTCTCTGCTTGCAGTTCGTCAACTCCTTTTCTTGTAAGTGAAACCCTTACCCTATCTCTTTACTCGTTCGATTTCTTTTGTGTTCTGTTGTTGATTCTCTGCTTGTGGTGGTTGCAGGTGGAAGGCGAGCGAGAAACGGTGGCTTCGACTCCTCTTGCGCTTCGCTAGACCAGGTAGGGGTCCTTCCATGATGTTCATACTTGTAAACTGTTGATGCTACTATGTCTTAGTTTCAGGCTTCGACCTCTCTTTCGTTTAATTAGTCCCTCTGTGGAATATGGATAGGTAGCTTGTCTTGCTTGAAATATTTGGGGTTTTAGGGTGAGCATATGTTCAGGGTTTCGAACCCAGCTCTTTGATCTACTTGTGACACGAATTGGTTTAATTTATGTATATGTAATTCAGGGTTTTGAACCCAGGTCTTTGGTCTACTTGTAATATGAACAGTTTAACTTAACTTATAAATTACTTTACAAAGACTCTTGTAACTTATTTTTCAAACTGTGTTTGCAATGAAAAGATTTTTATAATGAGTCTTGTAGTACCTAGTCTTTGATGCTGTTTTTGTATTGGTGATTTTGGTGATATTAAATGTGAAACCCTCTGCTTGTTTGCTTTGTTGTACACTCATTACCACTCAGAACTATAGGTGATTGTTTGTGAGGCTTGTCGGTTCTTCGATGGTTTCCTCTCTGTACGCTTGCAACAACACTTCCACACTCTCAGTCTTGTTATCTGCTAAAAGATTTCAATTTCCAATGCTTGCTTCTGTTTGGAGATGCGCTCAATATATTTTAAGAACAAGAAAGAAACTAATTGCACATGGAATTCAGATGACTGCAAAATATTACTTGTAAATTCTTTATTGCTTTTCTACTATGATGGAAATCAACCTTACAATGATTTGTTCTTTTTGCTTTTATATGATTTGTTAAATAGTTTTTGGAAACTTTTAAGAGTTACATACAATTACCATAAGAAGCTATCAATTTTCGATTTATCTAAATTCTAGGAGTAATTTTAAAAGACACTGAGAGTTTGAGTTTTTTTTTTTTTTTTTTAAATAAATAAAACAAAACTCCTTAACAGAAAACGAAATTGAAACTACTGTCATGTCCCAACTACTGATAACTAAGGAAATAAAATAAGAAAAAAAAAACAACTCAGGTACAATGACCTGTGAACCTGTTTAGCTTGCGAGACAAACACCTCCACTTGTCTACCCCTGGTTGGATGCTCCTGCATCAATAACACTCATACAACAGTTAACGAGTTTTATCGTTGGATCACCATCGATCCTTACATTGATCGATGGTCGATGAATAAACCAATAACACGGGAATTAACTCAATAGCACATAAACACACAGACATACGAATTCCACATAACACACAATTTATATTATACACAGTACAATTATAGTCTAAGGCATTTCAACCTCAGTCACAAATTCTCCTCTCAACTACATTGAATCCACACTCTGTTTACACAAAGGTTTCCTGCCTCTCTCTCTCTCTCTCTCTTCTCACACACACAAACTCTTTATAGAGAAATTACAAAGTCGTGGATCATCTGAGGTCCATGATTTCCTCTCATAAATCGCCTAAATCTATCAACACACATACATGGTAGATAATTACATTAAATTAAGTCTTCTCAAGACTTATCAATTCCATCAAATTAGCTTGTTTTAAACAAAAATTTTCTCCTGGTTTACATGATTGTCCACGTCTCCTCCTCCATAGCTTTGACTTTGAATTTTGATTAAGGGTGGTCGGATGCTCCTGCATCAGACTCCCGAGACACAAAATTTTATGACCTTCTAGTCATATGCTTCTCCTTCATCCCATAGCAATTCTACCCACTTCGTCATTAGAATTTCTTTCATGATATTTCTGTGAGTTGCAACAAAACCTTTGCAGTAACAGTCTTCTTTGCTACATGATACCTCACCAAGCTTCCCTCCTGGCTTAGTGTTTCGGTATCTCTCTGGTTCTCTCTTCTATGGAACCATATGAGCACTCCATGCTCTAGGCTGCTGCAAGATTTCTCACCTTCTTATGTTTCTACATGCATAACAACATAAAGATCACATAATTGTACCTCTTTTCACACACAAAATCTTCTTTCTACTCGCAGGAAACCTTTCCCTACTCTGATACCACTTTGACGCAGGAAAAACTGCTTAAAGGCAATTTCCCTGGTTTTCATAATCACCTTACCGTGAACCTGTGGGTTATGTCCCACCTATACAAATCGGAATCATTTACATTGGTGGATTTTAAACAAAAAAACCTGACCAATCACCAAACAACGTTTATGCACATAATCTGCTAACAAATGCCTGTCCCACCTGGATGTACAAAATCAGACTCTAAATAAAATAAACTCGTGTCCATACACTTCTCGAGTCTACTCCTTTCCAATCTGTCAATTGAACAACAACTAAACAAAAATTGAACTACAATTGAACAAAAACCGAACAACAATTGAACAGCAACTGAACAACAATTGAACAGTAACTGAAGAACAATTGAAGAGCAACTGAAAAAAACTGAACAACAATTGAACAACAACAGAACAACAATTGAACAACAACTGAATAGTAACTGAACAACAATTGAACAGTAATCGAATAGCAATCATCCACCAATTGATCAGGGCACACTTGATCCGACGGTCAACAACGATATCGCACGGACCACTTGCGCGATGTTTAACTACCCTCACGGAGCCGATAATGTTCGTAAACCTTAGTTTATAAAAGTTCGGGTCCGTCTTTGAAGTTAAAGTCTGACCACTTTATGGCCCGATATCCATTGGATAATGGAGGCCATCAAATCCTACAATCTATGGCCCTTCAACTAGTATGCGAGATACTAAATAGCTCAACCCCCATAATTGGATGTAACCCAAAAGTTTGAATTTGCGATCGACGACTAAGATCGATTGTGGGCCTTCGACCATGATCAAGACATCCATACACTCCTATCCCTCACAGTCTATTCCTCTGGCATTCTTCTTCCGCCACTTATATCCGTCGATCTAAACTATTCGACGGCTCCTTCTGCACTTGTTTGCTTATGATTGACTTTGCAATTCTACCCAAATTAACTCTGCCACACTCTGTTTAAACACTCACAACACTGATACAACAGTTAACAAGTTTTATTGCTGGATCGCCATCGATCCTTACGGTGATCGATGGTTGAGTTTAATGCATTCCAAATATTCATAACCCTTGGTTCAAAATCTATTTTTCGTTGTGTTGTCGTAACTTCCTTATCAAACATAGTTCTCTGATTGGCAAGATGTTGGCATAATTATTTCATTAGATACTCTGCTTTGATTGTGGGAACAAGCACCAGGATCGCGAGTGTAGACTCAGAGACTGCCTTTGTTATTTCTGGGTCATATGAATTTTTAAGGTTAGTCTTATTGTTCTCTGCCATTGTTAGCATAAAATAAAATTTCGTGGAGATCTGAAGTACATGTATTGCTATTTCAATTTTTTAGAATTGAAATTCTTTATTGTTTTAGCAAAATCTCTAATTTTTTCTTCGAAACATTATTTAATCTCTGCCTTTCTTGGATCCCACTTCATATGTTCTACATGTTAAATTTTTCAGGCTCTGCAATGGAACCACCTGTTGGCTATACTTTTTTACATGGGTTTCCTACAATGCCAATAATAGTTAGCCTAGATTTTAGCCTAGATAATAGTTATCCAATAATAGTTAGTCTAGATAAATTATCTCCTTGCTAAGTGCGGCCCACGTTTTTGTTTAATCAAATATCTCCATTTACTCCATGCATGCATTACTTTTCTTGCTTCATTAGATAAATGAAATTTAGTCCCTCCCCACAATCTACTTCATTATTTGCTTTTTTATTATTATTATGTTTTTTTAAATTTAAAAAAAATA